>OVAN01011709.1:0-14427 GCA_900406275.1 Anastatica hierochuntica | reverse complement strand
CAAGAAGTTTGGAGAAATGAATGTGAGGATAAAGTCTATCTACCGAGATATTAATATATCGCATGAAGCTCTTGCTTCACATGTCAAGGTAATAGACTCCCAACTCCAACAAGTGATCTCAGAACGTAAAGGAAAAGGAGTATCTAAGAAGAAAGGAGAATCGAGCAAGGATTTTTGCAATGCCTTTCTAGAAAAGATCGACCAAACTCCTCAACCATGAGATGGTATTGTCTTTACTCTTGAAGAGGAAAAGATTATTGATGATTTTGAGAATTTATTTTTTGAATCCTCTTGATGAAAATGTTGATTGCTTGGATGTGGAATTGATTGGGAACCCAAATTTTGAGGAAGGTCATGCCAAAATTGACCTTGAAATTGAAGAGAAAGACGCTCCAATTGGAACGAAGCTTGGGAAAAAGGACACTGCTTTGGCTAAAGGAGGAGTCGATGTTGAGAAAGAAGAAGATGAAGAGCCTTTGCTTGTTGATGAGGCTACTAAGAAAGAAGTTTTTGAGGAAGTTAAGAAGGATAATAGCTTCAAAGAAGAAGAGAAACTCAATGTATCAAGGAAAGAGACATTTGAGAAAAAGGAAAAAACTCCTAAGTATATGCCTAGAAGAGAAAAAGTGAGTGAGGAAGACTTCCCAATTTTTGGTCTTCCGGTTCTTAAATCAAAACTCCCATACCCTCAACGCTTCAAGAAGCAAATCCTTGAGTTGCATCACAAAAAACTCAAGAAGAAAGGTCTTTTAGATATTCCCAACGAGTGGGAAGAAGAAGCTAAGACAAGCGATATTGTCAAGGAGAAGTTAGAAAAGGCCATCGCTCAAGGGGAAAAAGTTGAGAAGATCATGAGGGATAATGAAATCCCAACAACTAGAGCCATTGAGAAGACTCTATAAAAGAGCAATGATGAAGGAAGGTTTCTAATTCCATGTGCTCTTATGGATTACCATTTTGAGGACGCATTGAGCGGTACCGGTGCTAGTTTGAATGTAATTTCACTAGACCGTGTGAAAGAACTTGGACTTCAACATAGGATCTAAAGAGGAGCGGATCCCATCCTTTTTGGGGATGCATCTAAAAAGACTCTTATTGGACCGCTTCAGAACATGGAGCCATGAGTCAACAATACACTTGTTAAGTGTGACTTTGTGGTTGTGGATATTAAGTCCAACCAAGCCAATTTCCCATTGATCTTAGGAAAGCCATTCCTCCTATAGACTTTGATACTAAATGGCTCGTTTTGAAAAAGGTTGACGAAGGAGTCTCCTACCCAATGCTTAAAACCAAAAGAGACAATGATTTTTGTGGTACAGTTTACTTAAGGGAACCAAAGAAGAGGGGTAGGATTAGAGAAGAGAAAGTCTTTGAGAGCTTGGAAATGGATGGAGTTTTGGATTTACTCTATAAGAAAGAACTCGATGGGAATGTGCCATACGAAGACTTAGGCACACCAAAGAATGTAGCCCTCACTCGAAAGACAACCTTCAAGCGTAACTACATTCCCCATTTCAACAAGGGTAATGGAGTGAGAAACTTCAACAAGATAAGGGAATGGGTAATAAGGAAGTCTACAAGGGGACCTAGCCATGATGAGGAGGTCGTCAATCTCGCCAATTGAAGGGAAAGAACAACAGTCAAGCTAATGACCTTAAACAAGCGCACTTGAGAGGCAATCTCAAGCATATCCTTTATATATATTTCTTTTAAGTTTTTAATTTTCATGCTTTTAAATTTAATAAATGTGATTTTGTCTTGGAAGAACTTTCTCCAAAGACATTCTTATGCTCTAAGCTTAGGTACCAAAGGAGACCTAAACAAGGAAAAGATCAAAGCTAAAATGGAGTAATGGATCAAAATTTTATACGAGTCGATATGACTCAAAATTCTAAGACACTCCATTGGCCAAGGTAAGTTCTCCTAAATTCAAGCATCTAATTTGCATTTCACCATTTAAAAGANACCATTTAAAAGATTTTCAAGAGTGAATTTTGCAAAAGCTTGATTTAAGAAAACTAAAACCTTTTGATCATTTAAAACCTTTGGTCCTAATTTTTCCTAATGCCAAACTTATTTTTCCCATAAAAATTGGATTTAAAGTTTTAAAGGGGTGATTTGGTTAAACTTTTGAAAAATGGTTAAGAGAGAAATCTCTAAAGACCACTTTTGCGATTTTTGAAAAAACCACCCACTTGGACACTTGTGAATTATTAGCACATGTTGTTTCATAAAGCCACAACACTCTTTCTCTTTGCCTTGTGAATCGACATTTACATCACTCCTTAGCTACCATTGGAGTTCTTTAAAGCTTTGAGAAAGAATTTGAGATTTTTCACAAAAACCTTCCATTTTTGCAGACATTCTTCAAGCTCTTTACTTCTCACTCTCACATTTGAATCAAGAAGACAATGGTATGACCAAAAATTCTTTCTTTCCTTGATAGTAATTTTTGATTTTGGTTGAAAGAAGGGAGTTAGATGTTGTTTGTGAGCGTTCTTGGTAGCTAGAGCTTAGTTGTTGAGTATTCATGAGTTAATTCTTCTTAACAACAACTAAATTTTCTTGAATCATGGATTGATGTTCTTTGTGAGTAGTACTAATGAATAGTGTTCTTGAATTAATTTTGGGGGAAAATTTTTTTAGTTGGTTCTTATGTTTAATTCATAGTACACATACTTGTTTTGCATGAAGAGTTCAAAGAGGTTGCAACTTTTGGATGATGTTCTTTAAGGCCTAAATTTTCGACATTAATAGGCTAAGAGGATTGATTTTGAACTCTCATTTAAGGTGTCATTGCATTGTTATGTTGATAAGAAGCTTTTTTTGTTTGGTTATTTTTGTTAAAACCTTGAGCATTGTCCATTACCATTGAATTTGGATAAATTATATTAAGTGCACACTTATCCAAGTTTAGTTAAGGATTTTAATTGTTTAAAATGGACATTATCTAGGTTTATTTTGTAAGCGTCTTACTCATGGCAATTGCATCTTTCGATTGTTCGTGAAAATTTTGAAAATGCTAAATGAAGGTGGCCGAATATTTGGATCATTTTTTGAAAAAAAAAATTTCGGCCCATGTTTATCTCTTAACATGGCATTTAGATTGAGTGATTTGGTTGAGGAAGCATGCTAGGAGTATATAATTTTTGTGACTTGTTCATGAATGTTTGAAATTCCTCTTAACCTTTTGCATCGTTTATTAAAGAAGCTTTGAAATCACGATGTCTACTATCTTTTGTAGATCGAAAGATGACATCAAGTTGAAAAGCATTTGTTACTTACTCAAGTTGGTATGACAAAGAGACGAGCCTTTACTTGCACCTCCAAGAAAATGCCAAAGTCATTGCAACAACTTGGGCGGATGAAGACGTTTTGAGAGACACGGAGATCCACAATCAAGTGAAGTACTTTATTCTTAAAATGGATATGGGGAGCATCCTAACAATGAACCATCCAACTTACCGAGACCCCACTCTACAATTTCTCTCAACGGTGAGCATGGTGCAATGACGTGGTCCTTATGAGAGCTCCGCGTACCTCACATTTACAATAAAGGAGAACTTCTACAAAGTGCCCCTTGAGGAGATTTGCCAAGTGTAAGGGTTCGATCAAATGAAGGAAGTATTCGGTTATGTGTATGGAATTGAGTCGAGAATGCTTTTGGAATGGATAGCCTTTGGAGAATATTTGGAATGCTCGGCGAAGCTATCGAAGGTTCCAAATCCAACAATTCGATACCTTTTGGAATTGTTCGAAAACACGTTTGTGGGAAGGAGCCCACCGAAGCTAGTGAGCCAATTAAGCATGAAGCTATTATTCCAAAGTATCAAAACGGTGATGAGAGGACAAAGTAGAGAAATAATGGATGACCTCGAGGGAAACAACATAAACAATGGAGGTATTTTCCTTTGTGAAATGATGGATTACAATGAAGAGTTGAGGACCGCGGACAAACCTTTGATAAGGGTAGGAGGATTCCTCACTCCACTATTTCTCCATGTGGGATTAACCTTGAGGAATTCCGAAGGTTGAAGGGAGAGAGAAGAATGGACATGAAGCACTTGGTGAAGGAGAAACTAAGGACGAGAACCTTTCCAAGTGACTTATTTGTTCGTTGATAAGGAAAGGCAACAGAGAGTGTGCTACTTGCCCTTGCAAGAGTATACCACAACAATTAAGGACGAGAACCTTTCGTTCCGTTTACTGCAGCACCTACTTGTCAATCCTCACTCCCTACCGAGCGAACCAAGACTCTACAAGTCTTATCACGCCGAGGCACAACCAACCCATGAAAACGAGTATGCCTTCAACTTCAATTACCAAAGCGATACCAAAGGAGCGAATACGAGGAGTACTTGGAGATAAAGATGAATGACCAAGCAAAGGTGATAAAGAAGAAAGGAAACTTCCTCACAAAATTGTGGAGAAAAATGAAGAAGAGTGACAAATATAATCGCTTTGCCACTTCTAGTGAGGAAGAAGCGGAAGATGAAATCTCCATTGGTCATGATCAAGAACAACCAAAACACTCGGTAACTCTTCCACCATTGGTGATCCGGGAGCAGGGAGAGCATAGAATGCAACCACCGAGAGCATCATTCCAAGAGCCATCCCGGAGGCGACATGGAAAGGATCTCGTTGGCCCTTCTTCATCTAGGCCAAGGCGATCAAAACACAATAATGAATCCGACTCCTCCATTGGATCCACGAGACACTCATTCGTATGAGTTGTCTAAAAGGTACACCTACTTTCCATCGTAAATACCATTGCATGTTTTTCATTTCTCATGAGTATTTTTGTTGGTCACTCTCACGGTTTAAAGTTCACCGAGACGGTGAAATTTAAGTGCGGGGGAGGGGCTTAGTACTAATACTATTTTTAGTTTTGATGTTTTTCTTTTCTTTTCATGCATATTGAGTCTTGCATTCGTAGATAATTATGAGTTATAAAAAACCAAAAAATTGAAAATTTTTCGAAAAGAAACCAAAACAATTTTCAATTTGTTTTCAAAATTTTCATATAGATTGCATACATTTGTGCATACTTAGGTTATAGGAGTATATAGGATTCAATTTTTCATAGGGAACAATAATGATAATACCTCATAGATGGATAAGTTTTGCTTAATGAATAATGCCCTCATTAGAAGTAAGATGATGCCTAGACCGCTTCTAGTCTTAGGAAAATCCTTGATCGGAATTGACAACTTGAAAGAGATTTGCGAATATTGAAGTAGATTGTCTCTTAAATCAATTCCTATTTAAGATGACTTTTTAAATGAACTTTAGCATCTTGCTTATGGTCATTTTCATACTTGACCATGGAAATTCATTACATTTGAGCTTTGTTCTATCCATTTATACCACTCTATCTTAGCTCAAATGGCTACTCTCCTCTTTAGAGTAGTAACCTACCCTAATGAACCCTTAAACCTTTCCTTCAAACCCCCTATTATATCATATGTGAGGCCTCTTTAGAAAAGTGCACACACAGGCAAAAACCCGCGTGAATTGGAGTTGAACGACAAAGAGGATACTTCCTTAGAGTTAGCCTCACTTTAAGGCTAGCTAGAGTATATGAGGGGAAATTCGTTGTGGTTTTAGGTTTATCCAAGTCTTGGGAATGGTTAGTGAATAGTGAATCAAGTATATGTTCCCTAAATGCTTATATGATCCCAGGTTGAGTCAATAAGAAAAAGAAAGAAGGAAAATCGAAAAAGATAAAAAGAAGAAGTGAAAGAAAAAGACACTAGACATTAGTAATAAGTTGAAGCTCTAACCTTAGAAAACTAAAATCTTAGAGAGTCCACCCTTAAAAGAAACAATAATCCATGTGATTAGATAGTGGCTCTTGAAATAAAAAAGAAGGTTAGTAGCTTAGAAGTCTAAAATGTTTAAGAATTTCTAGTTGTCTACAAAAAGAAAGAAAAAGAATGAGTGTGGTTCAATAAAAGTTATTGGTTTCTAGGATTAGGACGGGTAGAATATCAAGTAAGTGTTTAGATCCTTAGGAAGAATTGGGGTGGGAACAATTAGAGGAAGTAAATGCTTTGTATGCATAAATTGTTCGGCTACCACCTTGCTTTTGCCTAGTGTCTTGCACTACTTTGTTTGAGAAAAACCAATCAAAAAATTGAGTGAACCCTCTTCTTTTGACACTTCTTTATATAAAAACCCNAATGGATAAGATACATTGCCCATGAGTAAAGAACTCACGCCTTAGCTTAATTGAACGTAAAAAGAAATTGATGATAAGATAGTCTATGGATGCTTAGCTTAGATTATAAGAGTTTGTCTTGTGATGATCATGGAGAAGTACTTAGTCTCTTAGATGTTCTTTGNAGATGATCTTTGCACCATTTTACTTGTCTTGAGGACATTAGGCATAAGGCATTACTTTTCTTATCTTGGTTTTTAGTTCCCACTTGCAAACCGCATTTTCGGTTTTGATCTTTGTTGTTTGCTTGAGGACAAGCAAAGGACAAGTCCGGGGGTGTTGATGTGTATATAATTTCATGCATATTTAGGTTCATTTTAGCTTATTTTCATCCACTTTTAGGTTGTATATATGACACTTAATTCCTAGAATGCATTAGTTTGAGTCTAGAGTCTAGTTTAGGAATATTTTGCATTTGCATGTATTTTCTTTGCATTTTGTAGGTGCAATTATGGATGGATCTATGGAGGCTCTAGGCATGAATTCAAGATGGATTTGGAGCTAAGAAATCAAGGAAAAAAGGAGCAAAAGGCTATGGAAGAGTTGAGGATCAACAAGGCCTCAAACAGGAGCAAGAAGCCATCAAAACTGCTAAAAGGAAACTCCCATCGACCTGGAGGTCGATGGCCAGCAACCTAGGGTCGATGGCTGGTCACCTTTCCACCAACCAAGACTTTGGCTGCCAAAGAGAAGCTCCAATCAACTAGAAGCAAGGTCCCATCGACCTCCTAGGTCGATGGCTGATAGCATTGGCAGAAAATGCCCTTATTTTAGGGCTTCCTCACTCTCTCCTTAGTATAAATACCTCCTTATGTTCCAAGAACAAAGAGACACCTTTGAGACATTTTTCTACAACGTTTTAGAAATTTGTTTGAGATATAAAAACCTTGTATAACTCTTTGTTTGTTTGAGTAATTTGGATCTTATTTTTCTATCTTTCTCTTTAGATCTATTCTTCTAAACCATGGGAGCTCAAGGACCCATTTCATGTCTTTGGATTTCCATGAGATTTAGTGAGTAGATCCTTCTTGGATCTTGAGATATGGTAGGCTAGTATTAGATCTAGGGTTGTAATGGATATTTAGGCTAGATCTTGGCATATATTTCTACTAGATCTAGTTTAGTTCTTCAAAGATTATTGCTTGCTCAAAGACGCCTAGAAAGTGTTCGATGAAATGCTTGACAGAACTAGATATATGTCTTTCACTTGGGCCCATGAGAGTGGATATTACCTAGGTTCTAGATGACTAAGAGGGCTAAAGTTAGACTTTCACATGCATACTTTGGTGGACAACAAACGAGAGTTGAGCCTTGTAGTGTGTATAGGTGAATAGATCTCCGTCACGAGAGTGGGTTGATCGATTATTAAGGGACCCTTGGTCTAGGAATAACTTTGATCCACTAATAAAGCCTTACCCAAAATCATTTGTTTCTTTAGACTGAACCCGAACCCATAACCATTGTCTCAAGATCCTATCTTTCTTTTGATTTGATCCAAGTTTACTCTTTGCTTTTATGCTATTTTGTTATTGCTTACTTTATTGCTCAATCATCATAGTTACCTCCACTTTTGATTAGGTTTAGTAGAGACCCGTGACAACCTCTTACTAGATCGCCTTCTAGACTAGGACCCTTAGTATAATCTCCTTGTTTAGGTTATACTAATCCAAGCCTCTAAATCCTTGGACGATCCTAAAATACTACAATTGACCCCGTTCTCTTGCGGGATTGAGTGTAGGGTATTAGGTTTTATAAATATTAAACTTTGGCAATGAGGAAGCTCTACGTCAAAACAAAACTAAGGCCTAGAAGGCCAATCGAGAGTTAAGGTCTCTAAGGCCATAGAAGTCATTACAAAGCCCAGAAGGGGCAAATCCAAGCCCGCGCAGGGGCAAAAAGTCAACAAAGAAGATAATAAAATTACAAAAGGGGAGAGCAATTTATTTCTTGATTCTTGGTCTGGAGGCTAGGCAACTGGAGGATTAATTGAAGCAAACTTCTCAACGTTTGTCTCTGAGTCCGCTGGGGTTGTAGACGTCCTAGCTGGAGGAATCTCTGGTTCATTTTCAAAGTTGGAGCTTCGAGGCCATTGTATTTTGTCTCCGCTATTACCACCATCTTGTAATTATCGAATTCCTCACTCATGTTCCAAGACTTTGCCTCCCCCTTGAGGTAGTCTCGAACCATCTCCCAACGTACAACAATCTTGACGCCAATGACAGCAATGAACATCTCCTCTGTGAAGGGTGCTACCCTCGCATTCAGGTTGGGAACCTCTTCCTCCAGCTTTGCCTTCTCCTCAGTCAGGGTAAGGACATTCTCCACCACTTTCTCTTTCTCCGTTTCCAGCCCTCAGAGCAACCTTTTCATTTCCTTCAGCTCCTTGTCCAAAGTAGTTGTCTTGTCCTTCTCCGCCTTTAGCTTGGCAAGGTAGTCTTCCACCTGGGCCTTTTCCTGCATAAACAACCTCTATGGCGATCTGATCTTTAGCATGGAAGAGCGATGTAGCTAGCTAAAGAGCAAAGAGAAGGAAGCTTAGCCAAAAGAAGAAAAAAAACAAAAAGCTAGTCAAAATCCAAGGGCAAAATCATTTACCTTGATCATCCCTTTTTTGACATTGGTTAAGGATCCCCAGATTGTTAGAGCTGGGATGGCTAAAGGGAAGCGAAGGGAAGACAGAGCTTTGCAGGTGCTCCAGAGCACCGTCATGATCACCGTCAAGATCACCAGTAGGGGAGGAGGAGTGCTTGGCAGGGACATTCTTCTGCTTCTTGGTGGAGGCCGAAGCCCTTTGGATCCCCTTCCTCTTGGACTTAGCAGAAGGAGACTCTGAGATTTCCACCACTTCCGGAGTTTTGCTCCCTGATTCCAACTTTGCCTTCCTTGCTGGCTAAGCCCTTTTGAAATCCTCTAGCGCCTTGGATCCGGATCCTGCCATGTTCCATGCAAAACAATAAGAAGTTAGCCACGAAGAAAATAGAAAGCAAAGTAAAAAGCAGTAAGCAAACCTCTGATGCTGCTTTGTCCTAGTGCTTCTTCACTCAAGAAAAACGGGATACTCCTCTCTTCAGCAAAAATCTCCAGAGCCTCCTCAGCCTTCTCCTTACCTTCCTTTGACTTCTCTATGGACGCCTCTGCAAAAACAAATGGATAAAAGGGTCAATGTCAAAGCTGGAAGCAATAAAAAGAGAGGCATCCTAGACCTACCAGTAAACTTCCAGAGGGTAGGGAGACAAGACGACGACCTGACTTTCATAAAAACAAACTTCTGGGCCCAATGTTTGGTGAAGGCTGCTCCCTTTCTCTCCTCCTTCTCTAGCTCCAGGACTAAAGGAGCACCAGCTCGGGGATGGAAGTAGTATCTACCCTCACCAGGAGGAACATGAGTGAAGTAGTAAGAGCAGAGGAGTTCGTTGACATCCAAATCCAGCCCGTGGAATTCACTAAGTACCTGAACAGCTGTGAGGATCCTCCAGGAAGGCGGGTTTAGCTAAGAGGGATAGATTTCGAAGTGCTTTGAGGCCTTCCTCACCAGAGCCGATATCATACCTCTGACTCTAGCCTCGAAGTAGCCTTTATACATGGCTATCTCGTCCCTAAGGAACTCAGAGGCCCTCTCACTCTTCCCAGGCACCCTTAGTTTCACGCTCTTCGCTAGCCTTCCAAAGTCTCAGAGCTGACGTTGGAAAAAGGATCCACCTTTAAAAGCTCCGAACCTGCAACAGAGCGCAAAGGTCGAGGATTAGCATCAGGGATCTCCATGTCCTCAGTAGATCCTTCAGCCTCAGTAGAAGGGCTCATCTTGATTTNCATGGGAGAATTCGTCGCCAAAACTTGTCAACTTTGGCTCAGAGAGGATTCGATCTCAGATTTAGGGTTTGATTGGGGCAAGAAAAACTTAGAAGCTAAGGTTGATCTTGAACCCTAAAGTTATCCTCTGCAATCTACCTTTGGCTCAGATGCGAAAAGAGGAAGGAGAAAAGAGTAAAAACCTTAAATCGTAGACGAAAAGAACCCGACGATGATTCCGAAAGCAAAGAATCTAGCAAGAAAAGGAAGAAGATGAAGATAAAAGGCAAGAGAGAAAAGAAAGAAAGATTTAAATGCCGAAATAAAGAGAGAAGACCAAGTTTAGCCGCACGTGTCTAATCACAGGCGCGGATTCCGTAACAGCACCGACTATAATCTTCCTCTCGAATCTTTGCAAAAACTTCATCAACGGCTACCATTTCCTCCTCAGATTTTCATGGAATCAACGACTAAGATCTTCCAACAAAATAACAGTTCCCGAGAAGTGTTAGCAACTCACAAAGTTTGAAATTCAAAGCCCTAAGGCCGGACGCCAAGAGCCAGACGTAACCTCCAACCACAATTACGTCAATTACCAAACGTCATTCAAGCTATAAGCAAGCAGACACCTACGGGGAACAAAGGCAGCATGAGAGTCACAGTTAAAAGGCCGAGCAAATGATGGCTTCCTGCCTAAGCAATATGGAAGACATATTATTCCACAACTTCGGGTCGAACCTACACAATAAGGGGCAATTTGTTGGGAGTAATTTAGGCCATGGGAATTCCCCCTGGCTTGGATGGAGTACAGTAGTAAAATCTCAAGGCAGGGAAATGTCCAGAAGCAGGAATCCAGACGACATTGCATAGCCGGAAGCCGGAAGTCAGCCAACCACCGCCTTGTATTTACTTTATTATTTAACTTAGTAGATAATGATGTATATTCTATAGATAATGATAGATATTCTGTAGATAATCATGACACACCCAATTCTTTAAGGGATAATCATCAACTCCTTGTATAAATATAAAGCTTAGGGGTTAAGACTGAAAAACACGAAAAACCCTAGGCTAAACAGATCAATACACATACATTTTTTTCACCATTGTTGATCTCCAAAGCTTAAGGACACTTTCTTCGGTTTACACACATACGATATTCATTGACCTCCAGCTTCTATAGTGCTTACAAAGAACGACCAAAATAACCCGTAACACAAACTACTTTAGATCTACTTACAAGCTTGCCTAGAGAGTGAATAGCAATGAATACGAGCAAAGGTGATAACGTTAATTATAATCCCTAATAGATTTGAATCCCTAATCATACATGATCACAAATTCATGATAACCTAATGTCTAACTAAAAAATTACTCTATATTGAACATGTAAAATACGCAGTAAACAAGAATAGAAAGCATTAGATAAATCAAAGACAAGAGAGAACGAGAAAACTGAGTTTCATTGGTGAAATGATGGGAAGGGTACGACCCCAAGGGTCTCGTCCCTGTCTCCTTAAGGCTCTAATCTAAACTAAAACAATGCAACTCTATTAAATCAAAAGATAAAGCAAAATATAAATAGGCTTTTTCCAATCTTAGGTCAATTAGGTTTAAATCGGGCCGTAAGGCCTTTCAACTTGGTCATCTTGTGGAAAGGATTTTGACTTGAGTTCTTGGGCTTGGAAAGGTTTGAAAGACATGTACTTTGGTTATGTCTTTGTCTTACTTGAGACCAAATTCGTGATCCTATATTTCTAGCCTTCCAACGCATCATTCATCTGAGAGCCAACATGACCGGTTTTCAATATATTTAGTATAACTCTTGATCCACAACTCCAAATGATGTGAAACAACTTCCATATGAAAGCTAACTCAATTCTATAGCTTCTCCCCAAATTGCATTCAATTTCAATGATGGCATGGCCTCCGTCTTGGATGATATTTCTGATGCTTCGAAACTGTCCATAAACTAGTTTTTGCTCCACATAGCTCAATATTGTTCCTAAGTACATAGTTAGACCTAAAATGACTCAAACCACCACAAATACAGGAAAACTACCTTTTCATGCATAAATTTTCTTAAAAACAATAAGAAAATGTACTAAAATCTATAGGAGAAATGGAAAAATATTGGTGTTATCACTAGGTCTTCTTAGGTCGTCCTTGGTTAAGTCAGTTTTGACGGAATTAAAATCGGTTAAGCGAACCGGAAGATATGCTTTAAAATCTATCTTTGACCATGAAATACCTCCAGGACCGGTTTGGGACAAAAATGAACACTCGAACGGTACTGGGAATCACGTCTATCGGGCACAACACTCTAACTGCTCCACCTGCTTCATTTTCGAGACAAACAGACCTGAGATAACTTAAACGATTGTAACTTCTCGGTCATAGCTCTAAATGACTTCAAACAACTTGCATTTGAAACCTAACGCAAAATTCTATCTTGTGACCAAATTTGACCTTAATCCAGTGAAGGCAAAACCTTCTTTCAAGGTGATCTTTTTGATGATGAGAATTTGTCCAGATTGATAAAATGCAAAACTCAAGCGTTTGAGCTTCTATTTTCTTGATCTGTCAATTAAAATTGCTTGCAAATATGAATGAGGTCGAATTAGCATTTTTCTAGATCCTTTTTGATTATTTGACATGTTTAGTTCTTAAACTCACAAATACGAGAAAAGTACCTTTAACGGTCGGAAAAATGTCAAAAACCTGTAAATAAATAGTGTTACCAATTTCTTGGGACGTAACTTCTTTCTTGTCTTAATGAAAAGAAAATCAAAGAATGAAAAAGAGGTTTGAAAAAGCGGAAACATACCTTTGTCATCAGAAACATTGTTTGGGGTCCTCTTGGTTATCTTCATATATCAGCACCAACATACATAAGTTAATTTCCATGTACTTTACCTTGCTTAGCAATCATCCAGATTCGAGCCAAAATCACAAAAAATGACATCTCCACTGGCCCCTAATTATTTCTACGGTGTGGTCTCATCGAGGGAATATCGACCTAAGGACAAGTGACTGATTCTCAAACAAGTTCCTAAACACATTAAACCTTTGTAAAGCAAAATTCCATTTCTATTCTTATTTTTTGTAGGCTGATTTTTCCCTATTTTTTTAGAGTATCATTTTATTTTTTCCATCAGACACTTTGAGAATTGATTTTTTCCTACTTTTCTAGGGTATCATTTTGTTTTTTCTGTTGATCTCTTTTCTTTCTTCTTTCCTTCTTTTCTTTTCTTTTTCCATTTCTTTTCTTTATAAATAAAGCATGAATGGAATAAGTCTCCATGAGTCATAAAGGTCCTCAATTTCTTATAAATGCCCCTTAGCTCATTTCAACAAACCTTAAATCCATAAAATTTGAAACAAATAGTATAAGAGAAAATCACTCATTAGGAATGTTTAGTGTTAGGCCTGAAAGAGGAGTCTATCAAAGTATATCAAGCCCCAACATGAGAAATTAAACTCAAATTAAGATAGAGCCAACACCAAAATATCTGAGTCCTTATAGATTAATCAACTAAAAGTTTTCCGTTCAGTAAAATCTGCAGTCAATAATTACAATAGAAGCAACACGAAAGTTAGCAAAAAACAAATTATTTCAGCAACATTAGATATAAATTCCAACATGTTTTGACTAAATAAAAATATCAGAATGACCCAATAAAAATAAAAAGTACATAAAAAGACGCTAGTAACGGATATATCCCCCTAGACTTACCTTGCACCATCTCGGTGCAACATTAATCGACAATAGGGATGATAGACTTAATAAAATAAAAATAAAAATAAAAATTAAATGAAAAAAATGACTCGAACAATGACATCTAATAAAAGACTTAAAACTCTGGTGAATGTAAATCATCTAGGGTGTGGTTGCTTAAAACCGCATATGGATCATGTGTAGGGGTGTATCCTACGTGTGCTGAAGCACCACTCTGAGCTGTGTCGGATGTCTCAGCTGCATCTTCTCCGAAATCTGAAACTAGGGAAAAACTCTCTAAGTCTTCAGCATTTGTTCTCTCTCTCTCTCTCTCTCTCTCTCTCTCTCTCTCTCTCTCTCTCTCTTTCTCACTCTCTCTCTTCGAGTCTTCTTAAAAACTCCTGGCACAGCGTGGCTCATTACACGAACAACTCTGCTCATCATCCTCTCCAAACAAACTCTCGTTACTATCTGATGTACATACAATTTCATGCATATTTTAGTGTGTTTTAGCTTAGTTTTCNTAGGTTGTAAATAAGCATATTAGCTTTAGAATGCATCATTTAGAGTCTTGAGTCTAGTTTAGGTTTATATTGCATTTTGCATCCATCTTTCTTCTATTTGTAGGTGCTCTTTTGGATGGACTTTTGAAGGCTCTAATGGTGGATTCAAAGTGGTATTGGAGCTTGAAAATTATGGA
>OVAN01011708.1:167-14427 GCA_900406275.1 Anastatica hierochuntica | reverse complement strand
TCATATCGACTTGTTGAAAACATCAATCCATTACTCCATTTTGGCTTTGATATTTTCCTTGATTAGCTCTCCTTTGGTACCTAAGCTTAGAGCGTAAGAATGTCTTTGGACAATTTTTTTCCCAAGACAAAATCTCCATTATTGAAATGTAAAAGCATGAAAGTTAAAGACTTGAAAGAAATATTTACAAAGGATATGCATGAGAATGCCTCTCAAGTGCACTTTTTTAAGGTCATTAGCTTGATCGTTTGTCTTTCTTCTTAGTGGGTGAAATGAAGGACCATCCTTTCCAAGTCGGGTCCTATCATTGCCTTCTTCATAGCATAATCCCTTATCTTAAAGAAGTTGGCAACTCCTTTACGTTTGTAGACATTCAGGTTGTAGCCGCCTTTAAAACTTGGAGATCCAAGCTCTTGCATGTTTTTTCCTCTAGCTACCTTCTCATTATGAGTCTTAGGCATTTCCTTTGTCTTTCCTTGGTACATTGTACCACAATACCCGATGTCTTTATAAATATCAATCATAGGGTAAGCCACTCCTTTGTCGACATATTTCAATGTCAACTTCTTCGCTTCACAATTGATTATGGCACCCGTAGTTAAAAAGAAAGGAGTTCCACGTAGAATCGGGAATTTAGCTTGATTGGATTTGTTGTCCATAACTACGAAGTTGCTTTCCACATAAGTGTTTCCCACTCCTAGCCTCACATTTTCTATTCTTCCCATCGAAACTTTTTGAGTAGCATCTCTCAAAAGCACAGGATTAGCATCTTCCTTGATTTCACCTTCCAAACCAAGCTCCTTTACTCAGTCTAGAGAGATCAAGTTCAAGCTAGCAACGGTATCCGCTAGATCATTCTCGAATTGGGAGCCTCTTCAAGCACAAGGCATCACAAACCTTCCTTTTTCATTGCTCCTTTTCAAGAACTTCTATCCCACTATATAGATTGGGATATTGTTAGCTTGAAACACTTTCTCTACCCTTTTTATGGTGGCCAATTTCTTTTCAAGCTTCTCCTTAACCCTTGCAGTGATTTTGGCTAACTTGTACCATTCTTGAGGGATTTCTAAATCTCCATCAAGCTTCATCTTTCGATAGAGCACCCCTGAGATCTCTTTCTTATAACAATGAGGGTAAGGCAAGTGGTACTTTGTAGAAGAATAATCCAAGATGAAGAATTCCTCTTCGATTATGTCCTCCTCACTAGGCTCACCACTAGGAGGCCTTAGTTCTTAATCCTTTTTCTGAAATGCCTCTTTCCTTGAGACATTGAGTTTCTCTTCTTCTTTGAAGCTATCATCCTTCATAGCTTCCTCCAAAACATTTTTCCTAGTAGCCTTATGAACAAGCAAAGGCCTTCTTCTTCTTTCTTAATTTCGACACCTTCCTTAGCTAAAGGAGTGTCCTTTCCCTCTAGCTCCATTCCAATTGGAGCGTCTTTCTCTTCAATTTCAAGGTCAATTTCGGCATGACCTTCCTTAAAATTCGAGTTCCCAACCAAATCCACATCCAAGCCATCAACAATCTCATCAAGAGGATTCAAAAACAAATTCTCAAAATCATCAATAATCATTTCCTCTTCAAGAGTGAAGACAATACCCTCCCATGGTTGAGGAATGTGGTCAATCTCCTCTAAGAAGGCGTTGCAAAAGTCCGTGCTTGATTGGAGTTGAGAATCTATTACCTTGACATGTGAAGTGAGAGCTTCATGCTAGATATTCATATCACGGTAGATAGACTCTATCTTCACATTCATTTCTTCAAACTTCTTGTTGAGATCGACTTNGCATAGCATGATTCTCTTCTTCTTTGGTAGGACTGGTTTGTTGTTGAGGCTTTTGGTAGTAGCCTTGCCTAGATTGGTATTGGTACCCTTGTTGGTTTTTCTTCAAAGGATAGACTAGATCTTGTGGATTCTCCACATTAGTGCTTCAGTAGGATATGTTATTGTTGAAAGGCTTATACCCTTGGTTTAAGGGTTTTTGGTAGTACCTTCCTTGTATGTAGCTCACTTCCTCTTGATTCTCAACCTCTTGTCCTTCAACTTCGGTTTTTGCAAAGTTAATATTTCTTCTTATTTGTTGTATTAGCCTATCAACTTTATCACTTAGCTCCTTGATCTTGTCCTCCTTAGATCTGGTGCTCCTCAACGTTCTATCATAGTCATCCCCAACGAAATTGTTGCTTTGGGCAAGGTTATCTATGAGCTTCTCTCCTTGCTCGGCGGAAAGACTAACAAAGCTTCCCATGGAGGCGGTGTTCAAAGCCAATCGGTACTTCTCCTAGATGCCTCTATGGAAAATTTGAAGAAGGTTGCTCTTTTTGATACCATGGTGAGGATAACTCCTTATATATCTGTTGAAGCACTCCCAAGATTCATAGAGTGATTCTATTCCTCCTTGCTTAAAGGTGGAAATCTCGTTCTTAATCTTTGTCGTCCTTTGTGGCGAGAAGAACTTAGCCAAGAATCTCCTCTTATACTCGTTCCATGTTGTGATAGTAGAGGTCAAAACTCCTTTCTCCCATTGAGATGCTTTGTCTCTTAAAGAGAATGGAAACAAAGTCAACTTGATGATGTCCTCCGACACTCCATTGATTTTCACCGTTTCGGTCAACCTTTCAAAGTTGTCCAAGTGCTCAAGGGGGTTTTTAGCGCAAGACCAAAGAATCTAGCGTTTTTCACCATATTGATCAAGCTCGACATGATCTCGAAATTGTTGTTTTGGATTGGTGGGGGTCTTATACCCATCCTTTCACCATTAGTGAATGGCTCATCACCTTCTCCAATCCATCGATTTTTCAAGTACCTAATGGTAGTATTTTTTAAGATTCATGGTGTTCCATGATCGTATTTCTGGTACCCCGGATCACACCTTTACGAGCTTATAGACGTCCGGTTTCACCACATAGGTGATCCGGTACGGACCCTCCCAGTTGGTCCCGAGTTTTCCGGCGCCCCGCTCCTTGGTGTTTTCGAATACTTTTCGCACCACAAGATCGCCGACTACGAATCTTCGTGACTTGACCTTGGAATTGTAATGTTGTGCCATTGCCTGTTGGTAGTTCTGGATGCGAGCAAAGGCTTGATCCCGTCTTTCCTCGATCAAGTCGAGGTTGTCCAGGAGTAACTTGTCATTGGCTTCCGGGTTCGAGGTACACAGGCTCCGTCGGAGGGTTCCAACGGAGACTTCGACGGGAACGACGGCTTCCATCCCGTTGGCTAAGTAGAAAGGAGTCTCTTCGGTTGCCCTTCGTGGGGTAGTTCGACATGCCCACAAAACCTCTGGGAGTCTGTCGGCCCAGGACTTTTTTGAGGTTCCTAGGCGTTTTTTTGAGGTTGGCTAATACTGATTTATTAGCGGCCTTTGCGTGACCATTCCCTTGGGGGTACCTCGGAGTGGAGGTAGTGAGGCGTATGTTCCAAGTGTCGCAGAACGCTCTGAAATCATCTAATGTGAATTGGGTTCCGTTGTCGGTGACGATTTCATACGGAACTCCATGGTGACACACGATATCTCGCCATACAAAGGCTTCTACCTCGACCCTCGTGACTTGCTGGAGGGCCTCTGCCTCAATCCATTTCGTAAAGTAGTTGGTCAGAACTAATACGAAACATAACTTCTGCTGTCCGCCCGAGGGCACGAATGGACCGATAACATCCATGGACCATCTCATAAAAGGATATGGTGGCGATATTGAAGATAGCGTTTCGGTCGACTGATGGATGATCGGGGCGTGACTTTGACACTTCTCACAAAGGGTGGAGTAGGTTTTGCAATCTGCGATTATAGTTGGCCAGAAATAGCCTTGTCTCTTGATTCGGACGGCTAGTGCTCGACCTCCCGAGTGGTTTCCACATGAGCCTTCGTGCACCTCTGCCATGAGTTTGAGGGCGTCAAGGCCATGGACACATCTGAGGTATGGTCCCGTGATGCTTCGCTTGTAAAGATTGGATTCAAGTATGCAATATCTTGCGCTTAGNGAGGGGGCTATACCCTCCCGAATGTATTGCATAATTGGAATTCGTCAATCCGGTCTTCCGTGTACTTTGTCGTGGAGAGAAAAAGTAGGAGCTTGCATAGGTTCAGGTTCCGGATTGTTGCCTAACTCTTCTTGAGTCGGGACCGTGCCCCCGAAGGTATTCTGGGTATCAGGCTCCTTGGAGGCTCTGTTCCCAAGAATACTTTCTGTGTTGTCATTTGATTCAGAGTTCTGGACCGTGCCCCCAGGGACTTTATGTGGATTGTCCTCAGGTGGAGTTTCGCTTTCGGAGTTGGTGGTAGCGTAAATGTTTGGCCTTCGGTCTTGCTTTATGCTCCCGGAAGCTCGCCTTATGGTGCTGCGGGTTTTGGTTTTTGGGAACCAAAAGGTGGTGAAGACTTGGGTGAGGGACTCGTGTCGGATAGCTGTGGTAGCTATTTCCGGGGGCTGAGCTTCCTCTCTGCGTTCTTCTTGGCTAGCTTTGATTTCATCTTTTGTTGCTATGTCAATGCTAGGGTTTTTTATACCCTCCACATGTATTATTCTTTTGATGAGAGGGTCGGAGGTTGATGCTAACGACGCTAAAGCGTCAGTGGAGGAATTTACTCCGTGTGGGATCCTTGTGAGTTCGAATTTGTCGAACTGTTTGGTGAGGTTTAGAACAACCTCGAGGTATGCCCCCATTCGCTCGTCCCTCGTTTTGTACTCTCCGTGGAATTGGCTAGCTACTAACTGAGAATCGCTGTAAGCATTTTGTTCTCAGATCTCGGGCCCTATTGCTAGCTTTAGACCTGCAATCAGTTCTTCGAATTCAACCTCATTGTTTGAGGCGTTGAAGCTTAGTCTGTAAGACTGTTCTATTACTTCTCCCGTAGAGGAGGCTAGCCTCAGGCCAATCCCGGACCCCTGTTTCGAGGAGGCTCCATCAACGTGGAGCATCCAATTTGGGGCTATAGAGTCTATGTCCACGTATTTGGTGGTTAGCTCGATGACAAAGTCGGCTAGAACTTGGGTTTGGCCGCGGTTCGTGGTCGATATTCGATGTCGTACTCGCTGAGCTCAATGGCCCACTTTGCGAGGCGTCCAGACTGTCTAAGGCTATGCAATATCGAGCGTAAAGGCTGAGATGTCATTACAACAATCGAGTGCGATTGGAAATACGGCCGGAGTTTCCTAGCTGCCGTGATGACTGCCATGGCCAGTTTTTCCATAGCTGAATATCGCGTCTCGGCTTCTATAAGACTTTTGCTGGTATAATAAACAAGCTTTTGTTCGTTTTGCTCCTCCCTTACCAGCACTCCGCTCATTGCCGCTAGGGAAACAGTGATATAAAGGTACAGAGGTTCCCCTTCAACGGGCATGGAAAGGATTGGAGGCTAGGAAAGGTAAGCTTTGAGTTGCCTGAAGGCTTCTTCGCATTCTTCATCCCACAAAAACTTTTTGTTGTTTCGCAGGATTCTGTAGAACGGAAGACACTTGTCAGTTGACCGGGAGATGTACCGATTCAGGGCTGCAATTCGTCCGGTTAGCCTTTGTACCTCCCTGGTCTTTCTTGGTGATGGCATTTCCAGGAAGGTAGCTATTTGGTTTAGGTTGGCTTCGATTCCTCGCTCCGTCACGAGGTACACGAGAAATTCCCCAAAGGGTACCCCAAAAGTGCACTTAGCGGGGTTGAGTTTCATATCATATTTGTTGAGAATATCGAAGCATTCTTTGAGATGATTGACATGGTCATCTCCGTTGGCCGATTTGTCGAGCATGTCATCTATATAGACTTCAATCGTTTTTCCGAGTTGTCCGGCGAACATTTTATTCACGAGCCTTTGGTAAGTGGCTCCAATGTTTTTTAATCCAAAGGGCATAACTTTATAACAGTAGGTCCCACGCTCCGTTATAAAGGCGGTTTTCTCTTGGTCATTCGGGTTCATCATTATTTGATTGTACCCCGAGAAAGCGTCCATGAAGGACAATAACTGATGGCCCGCAGTGGCCTCAACTACTCGGTCGATGTGGGGTAACAGAAAGCTGTCTTTTGGACATGCTTTGTTTAAATCTGTGAAGTCTACACAGGTCCTCCACTTTCCATTTTTCTTTTTGACAACCACTGGGTTGGCTAGCCAGTCAGGGTAGTGGTCTTCCCTGATAGCTTCGGCTTTCATTAATCGGTCGACGTCATCGTTGACTGCTTGAGCCTTTTCGAGGCCGAGCTTATGCCGCTTTTGTTTGACAGGCTTAAACGTCGGATCTACGTTTAGCTTATGCGTCGTTACCCGCGGAACGATGCCTTTCATATCGTTAGTATTCCAAGCGAAGGTTCTGACGTTCTCCGTAAGAAAACGTATGAGCTTGTCTTTGATGTGGGCAAGTAACTCTGACCCGATGCGAACGCATGTTTCGGGGTGAGCTGGATCAATGCAAACTTGTTCGGTGAGGTTCCGCGGGGGCCCTCAAACGTTTTGCTGCATCGCTTGCAATTTCCGGTTCTGTAATTGCTATTGAGGGGATTCCTTTATGATTTGGAACCCTCCCAGGTAGCAAACTCTCGATATTTTCTGGCTACCTTGTACTGGGCTTACCCCTGACGGAGTTGGGAACTTCACACATTGGTGATACGTCGAGGCTACGGCTCGCATCTTATGAATCCACGGTCTCCCAAGTATCGCATGAAATGGGGCCGGTTTGTCGATTACTACGAAGATAACCATTTTGATAACTCCTCCAGTTATCACTGGGAGTTCGATGGTTCCTAGGGAAGTGGTGGTTTGCCCGGAGAAACCTAGGAGGTTGGCCTTCTGACCAGAGATCTCGTAATCTTCGATTTCCATGCCTTTCAAGGCATTGTAAAATATAAGGTCCACGGAGCTTCCGGTGTCTACCATTAGTGTGGGTACCTCGTACCCAGCCACATTGAGGGTTATGACTAACGCGTCGTCATGAGGCTGGTAGAGTTCCAAGGTTTCGCTTTCCCAAAAGGAGATTTTAGTATTCGACTCCTGACCAGATGGTCTCGGTCGGGCACTAGATTCAGCCTTCCGTAGGTGGCCCTTGATTAAATTCACGGACTCTCGACAGATATCTGATCCTCCGAGAATATAGTATACTCTGGAATCAGAGAGCTGCTGGTTCGATGCCCTTTCGAATAAGGCAGCCACCGTACCTTCTAGCAGAGGTTTCGGAGCCTCCATATGAAGGCTCTTTCCTTCTGGAAATTTTCCGAGGATCATGTCGATCCTCTTCTTTGGAGCCAGAGGCGGCAAATCGGTTTCCTTTTCTGGAGATCTATTCCGCTTCGGAGAAGCCTCCCTTGGGGTTCTTTTCTGGAAGGGCGGTGGTTTCCTAAGGTCCACATCCTTTATTTCGCCGGCAACAAACTTGGCTGCCAGCTGTCGCTGAAGGTCCCAACATTCCTCTGTTGAGTGACCCTTCCTCTCGTGGTAGGTACATAATTTGCTTTCGTCGAACATCTTAGTCCAGGGGACTCTGGCCGTTGATGCGACAAGTTCGTCGTCCTGAGACTCGTCGATTTCATAGGAGTGTTCCCCTTGGGTCTGGTTGCTACGGAAGTTACCTTTCTTAGCATGGCCCCTTGCTTCTTGAGGGTCAGCCTTCGAATAGGTTTGAGGCTTCTTATGGATTTTATCCATCGCAGCAGTTTCTTCTTCGAGAGTAATAAACCGAGATGCTCTGTGGAGAGCATCGTCTATCGTGGGCGGAGGGTTGATAGTAAGCTCTGACCAGACCTCTGAACGGTACCAAAGCCCTCTTCGGAGCACCTCGATGGCGACCTGATCATTAGGATTCGAGAGGTTGCTTCTGACCGCCCTAAACTTTTCTATGTAGACATGGAGCGTGTCCCCAACTCCTTGTCGGATCTTCCACAGGTCTGCTTCAGAAGCCTATTTCCGAATGTGAGTCGAGTACTACTTTACGAAAGCACTGGTTAGCTGATCAAAGCTATCTATCGAGTTTGGCTCGAGACCTGAGAACCATTCGAGTGCTGTGCTTGTTAGGTTCTCGGCGAAGGTTCGACAATAGCCTGCCTCGCACTCTTTGCGTGTGAAGTGAGCCTTGACGATGGCTAACCTGAAGGCTCTTAGGTGAGCCTTGGGGTCCGGGGTCCCGTCGAACTCGGGGATTCGAATTTTCCTTGTATCTCTTATGTAAGAGTTAGCTATCCTGTTCGTAAACGGGGTTCCTTGGGTTTCCTCTATTATGCTTTCAATTTCAAGGGGCCGAGCTTGTGGCCTTATGAACCTGTGCATTTAGCTTTTGAAGACCCGCATGCGTTCTTTCTATGTACCTTCGGATAGCGTCAGGGCTATCTAGACGAAGGGTGTTTGAAATGTCGATAGACGCCCGCTCGAGAGGTTGTCGCTGGACCTACTCTGGGTTTGGGCCCCAGATACCTGGGGATCTAAACCTTTCTCGGCCCCTGGGGCTTTTTGCCTATCATGATCAACCAGGGGACCTGGAAGGATTATGTATGTAGCTCCCGTTCTCTGTCGAGCCTCCGAGGGAACAGATCGGTTATGTTCGAAGGCTGCATAGGAAGAGGTCCTTTCATTAGCTGGGATCAGATCGCGATCGGTAGGTCTAGGTATCGGAGGTGGGGGAGGCAGATCATGTCTCTGCTCCAATACCTGCTGCGAGATCCCATCAGGTCCCGAGCTCGTACTAGCTAAGTTACTTCCCATTGCAATGGTGGCTAACGGGTTAGGTGCTGGAATGGTTCCCATGAGAGGTGTCGAGAGAGGAGGTTCCTCCCTTTTAGGTATTGTGCGAGCGGGAGAGAACTCGAGACGTTCTCGAGGGAAAGATGGATCAGTGACGAGATCTCGAAAGATCACCCCTGATCCTCGCCTCTGCCAAGGCTGAGACGAGTGTACCAGCGATCTCGTCTCCTGCTCGACCTGTTGCTGTCGGGATGCCAGCTGGTGAACCAACCGTTCGTTTTCCTGGGTTCGACTCACAGACTGTAGCATCATCTGTCGTATCTTAGACAGCTGATCCGAAACCTGGCTCGTGGCTGAAGCCGAAAGTTGCGATCCGAAGAGATTCGGGTGGTCAGGGCCTCTGAGCGTTTGTGATCTCGGAGCAGGGACGTCAGGTAGCCTTCGGGGACCCAGCTGAGAGTCAGCAGGTTCCGATTGACCCTCCGTGGCGGGGGAAAACTCGTTTGGAGGGTTGGAGCGGCGAGGTTTCAGAAATCCAGAGCCACCGTTAGCAGGATCCATCTACTTAGCTATCAGAGTCAGGGATTCGATTACTAGTTCCCACAGACGGCGCCAAATT
This sequence comes from Anastatica hierochuntica, assembly GCA_900406275.1. Lineage (NCBI taxonomy): Eukaryota > Viridiplantae > Streptophyta > Magnoliopsida > Brassicales > Brassicaceae > Anastatica > Anastatica hierochuntica. Next base: position 5,154 of record OVAN01011708.1, on the reverse strand, counting down.
TTGAGGGCTAAATCTCACAATTGATAATTAGGTTGAAGGAAAATAGATTGGTGGAGACAAAGTGGGACGAGTCCCGTTTGAACTAATTGATGGATCTGAATGAATGTGACCTCTTCTTTATTAATGATCAACCAAAGTTTACAAGAGAGAAAGAATCAAAATGTAATTGACGAAATTAGGTAAAAAGTCTCAGTGTATTATTCTTTCAAGAGCCCCCCCTCTCTCTGTCTCCTCTCTTCTTCTTTATATCTTCCCAAGCTTCGGAGAATTAGGTCCAGATTTCCCGAGACCTTCTCCCTGAGAACTCGGCAACAGCTCTCCTCTCTTTGACCCCTTCTACGACGTCGTCGAAGCCTTCGCACCTTAACATCTTGGAGAAATCTTGCGAGGCCTTCGGGCCATTACTTTCTTAGCCTTTGTTTATGATTCTCCTTTAATGGGCCTGCGAAATCTAGGCCTGAGAGAGGTCTACATCGAGACATGTTGGTTAAATCTTACATAGCGGATGACCACGTTTAACACTTGAAGGAATGCTTCGATATCTTAAACAAGTATGATATGAAGCTAAACCTTCCTAAATGTACCTTCGGGGTACCCTCAGGAGAATTCCTCAGATACCTGGTAACCGAACGAGATATCGAGGCCAACCCAAAGAAGATAGCTACCTTCCTCTAGATGTCGTCACCTAGAACCACTCGAGAGGTACAAAGACTTATTGGACGAATCGCCGCCTTAAATCGATTCATCTCCAGGTCCAACTAAAAATGTCTTCCGTTTTACAAACTTCTTAACAATAATAAGAGGTTTCTTTAGGATGAGAAGTTTGAGGAAGCCTTCCACCAGTTGAAATCTTACCTCTCGGAACCTCCCATACTATCCAAGCCAGTGGAGGGAGAACCATTATACTTGTATGTCTCTGTATCACCAGTCGCAATTAGCGGCGTACTGGTACGAGAAGAACAAAACGAGCAGAGACCTGTCTATTACACCAGCAAGAGTTTAATGGACGCCGACACCAGGTATCCCGCCCTGGAAAAATTAGCACTAGCTGTCGTAACCGCAGCCAGAAAGCTCCAACCTTATTGCCAACCGCATTCAATTGTCGTAATGACCTCGCAGCCATTACGCACAGTCTTACATAGTCCTAGCCAATCCGGACGCTTGGTCAAATGGGCAATCGATCTCAGCGAGTACGACATAGAATATAGACCTCGAACCGTAGCTAAAGCTCAGGTTCTTGCCGATTTCGTTATTGAGTTAGCTCTCGAGCACCTTAACGAGTCGATAACACCGAAATGGTCTCTCCATGTCGACGGCGCATCCTCAAGACAAGGCTCCAGAGTTGGCCTAAGATTGACTTCCTCAGCTGGTGAAGTAATCGAGCAATCTTATCGACTCGGCTTCACTACCTCTAATAACGAAGTCGAGTACGAGGCCTTAATTGATGGCCTAAAGCTAGCAATAGGTCTCGGAATCCGAGAACTCAATGCTTACAGCGATTCCAAGCTAGTAACAAGCCAATATAATGGGGAATACGAGACCAGGGATGAAAGGATGGGGGCATATCTCGAGGTTTTCCAAAGCCTCGCCAAACAGCTCAACAAATTCGAGCTAACGAGAATTCCGCGAGGAGAGAATTCATCCGCCGATGCCTTAGCAGCACTACCCTCCACATTCGACCCTTTGGTCAAACGAATCATACCAGTAGAAGGTATCGACAAGCCCAGCATTGACATAGCCATCAAAGCCGAAATCAAAAACAGCTCTGAGTAACACAAGGATGACTCTCCACTTATAGCTATCGTCGCTACCCTGGATGAGCATCCAACATGTATATCCACCTCATTCTGGTTCTCGAAAACCAGAATTCGCACTTTTAAAAAGCGTACCTCTTGGCGCACGGTCCAAACTCCTTATTCGGTCCCAAGCTCGACACGCAACTCCAAGCTCACGGACTCCATGGAGCCTGACCATCGAGATACCTCCGGGGGCATGATCCAGGCTCCGATTACTAGATCAAGAGTAAAAGGTACTATCGAGACCTCAAGCTCCACGGAGCCAGACTCTCGAAGTAACTCTGGGGGCACGGTCCAGACTCAAGAAATCCTTGGAACTGAACTAGAACCAGTAAACGAGCCTGAGAAGGATTTCCCCGAACCTCTCCATGATAAGGTACTTGGAAGAGAAGATTGGAGAATCCCCATTATGTAATACATTCGGGAGGGTATAGCCCCCCCCCTCCCAATAGGTGGGAGGCTCGAAAACTCAAAGCTTTAAGCGCAAGATATTGCATAATCGGCTCTGACCTCTATAAACGAAGCGTGTCCGGACCATACCTGAAGTGTGTCCATGGGTCCGACATCATTGAACTCATGAAAGAGATACACGAGGGATCGTGCGGGAACCATTCAGGTGGCCGAGCCTTGGCCATCCGATTAAAAAGAGAAGGTTTCTTCTGGCCCACTATAATCGCAGACTGCGAGACATACTCATCTCAATGCGACAAGTTCCAAAGGCACACCCCGATCATTTACCAACCAAGCGAACAGCTATCCTCGATTTTTGCACCCTACCCCTTCATGCGGTGGTCTATGGATGTCGTTGGACCTTTTGTTGCATCAGGGAAGGGACAACAGAAACTACGTTTCTGCTAGTCTTGACTGATTACTTCACCAAATGGATAGAGGCTGAAGCTCTCCAACAAGTAACCAAATTCGAAGTCGAAAGATACGTGTGGCGAGACATCATATGCCGCCATGGAGTCCATTACAAAATCGTAACTGACAATGAATCCCCATTTATATTCGACGATTCCATTGCCTTTTGCGACAAATGGAACATACGCCTAACTACGTCCACATGACGATACCCTCAAGGAAATGGACAGGCTGAGGCTGCTAATAAATCAATAATAGCAAACCTTAAAAGGCGCTTAGGAACTAAGAAAAAGTCTTGGTCACACAAGTTACCTGAAGTCTTATGGGCATGTCGCACCACCCCAAGGAGAGCTACAGCTGAGACCCCTTTCTCTCTAGCTTACGGCATGGAGGCTGTAGTCTCGGCCGAAGCCTCAGTCGGAAGTCTCTGGCTGAGCATTTGTACCTCCAACCCTGAGGTAAATGACCAGTTGTTTTTCGATAACCTGGACCTTATCGAAGAACGCCGAGATCAGGCAATGATTCGTATACAAAACTACCAGCTGACCATGGCACGACATTACAATTCCAAGGTAAAGCGTCGGAGACTTCTTGTAGGGGACCTAGTCCTGCGGAAAGTTTTTGACAACACCAAAGAGCGAGGCGCCGGTAAATTGAGTACCAAATGGGAAGGTACATACCGGATCATCCACATGGTATGACCCGGAGTCTTCAAGCTCGTAAAGGTACGAACCGGGGTACCAGAAATACGATCATGGAATGCCATGAATCTCAAGAAGTATTATCACTAGGTACTATCAAAATAATCGAACTACGTTAGGCTTGATCCCTTGGCTGGGTACATAGGCAGCTCCTCCAATGAGCGCAACCCCTTCATATCAAAAATCATCAGACCCGCTAAAAGCAATCTCAAATATCTGGACGATCATTCCAAAAGTTGTGGGTTCCAATCACCGAACACCTGATGAATAAGGCTCAAACCACATTCGGTCGAAGAGCAAACTTCCATGTTGTAAAACGATCAGTTATGAGGAATGAATAAAATATCTCTTTGCGCATTATTTTTCAACAAATATCGAAATCAGGTTCCTAGAAACCTAGAAGGTCTTAAAATCCTATCATCAAAATAAGGTTCCTAGAAACCTAAAAGTTCTTAAAATCCTATCATCAAAATCAGGTTCCCAGAAACCTAAAAGGTCTTAAATCCTATCATCAAAATCAGGTTCCCAGGAACCTAAAAGGTCTTAAAATCGTATCATCAAAATCAGGATCCTAGAAACCTAAAAGGTCTCAAAATCTTATCATTAAAATAAGGTTCCTAGAAACCTAAAAGGTCTTAAAATCGTATCATCAAAATCAGGTTCCTAGAAACCTAAAAGGTCTTAAAATCCTATTATCAAAGTCAGGTTCCTAGAAACTTAAAAGGTCTTAAAATTTTATCATCAAAAATCAGATTCCCAGAAACCTAAAAGGTCTTAAAATCCTATCACCAAAATTAGGTTCCCAGGAACCTAAAAGGTCTTAAAATCCTATCACCAAAATCAGGTTCCTAGAAACCTAAAAGATCTTAAAATCCTATTGTCAAAAAACGGGTTCCTAGAAACCTAAAAATCTTGAGATCTTAGAAGTCTAAAAGGTCATGGAACCCTGTCAACCAAATCAGGTTCCAAGAAACCTGATAATCCTTGAACCTTATCACCTGATCAGGTCTCCAGAGGCCTGAATAGCTTCAAAAAAGCCCATGTTAAGGGTTGGGCCCTCAAAGGTCTAACTCCTGGAAGGTCACGGACCCGTATGACGATCCCAGGAACCTGAAAACCATGGAGTTCAATGACCACCTTGACATTGATCAAGTCATCAAAGACACCACGGGCGCTTGACGACTTTTGAAACCTCAAACAGTCAAAGGAACTAAAATCCTAGACCGACCTGGGGCTAAGGGCCTAAGTCTGAAGTAACCGAAAATATAAAATAAGGCCTGACTATAAGCCTGGATTATTATGATCAAAATTAACGAAGGTTTATAATCCGAAAGTACTTAACATTAAAAGAGTCATCTAAATGCCCCAAAAGAAAAAGGTTTAAAGGCCTCCCCAGACTTCCTATTCTAAACAACTTCATAAGAGTTTAAAGGCCTCTCAAGGCCACAAGTACTTGAAGCAAACAGGGTTTAAAAGCCTCCCCAGGCTCTAAGTTTCAAAAGAAAAGAAAGTTTTTAGAAAGGAGTTCAGGGTGAGATACTCAGGCTTCGTCCATTTTGTCATCACCTTCCTTAAACACCTGGTCACGAGCTTCACTAGCATCAACGAGACCAATGTTGGAGCCATGCT
>OVAN01011707.1:0-14429 GCA_900406275.1 Anastatica hierochuntica | reverse complement strand
CCATGCTCATACCAAACATAATAGTCTGGCATAAAACCTCTACTATACAAACACCTCATAATAATATTTTCCGACAACAGTTTAGAATTTTGACATTTTAAACAAGGGCAATAGAACCTACCTCCACTGCTTTGGGCGATTGACTGATTGTTTGCGAAATTCATGAACTGCTCCACACCTGCCATGAAGTCGTTCGAGATATTTTTGGTGTACGGATCAATCCTATTATACATCCACGCTCTAGAATTCCATATTTTTTTTGTAAAAACGAATTTTTAGAAGAGGATTTAAAAAGATTTGGATGTGGAGAATGAATGATTTGTGTTGCAAATGGGGTGGAGGCGAGCGTTTGTTTTATAGGCAAAATTTTTACCACTAATTTGCGACTAACAGATACAGTCGCTAATTTGCGACTATTTGAAGACTTATTTATGACTAATTTGCGACTAATATTTAACATCACAATTATTGGTTCACCTACTTTACACCACCTTTATTGCGACGTTTTCCACGTTTATAACCGTTTTGTAAGACTAATTTGCAACTATTTTACCATTAAAAAGAGTAGTCACTAATTAGTCGTAAATTTATGACTAGTTTGTGACTAACAGACCTTTGTCATTAAAATGTCTTTAAGTAGTCGTTGTTTTACAACTGAATTGCGACTACATTATGTTGTCACAAAATAGTCTTACATTTAAAACTAACTTGCGACTAACTTGATGTCGTCGTTATAAAGTCGTTATTCGGTCGTTATTTGACGACTAAGTTGCTACTATTTTTCATAGTCGTATATTTGCGACCACTGAGCAACTGTTGTTTTAGTAGTCGGTAAATTGTCACATCTTAGTCGCAACCTAGTTGCAATGTTTTGTGACTATTTTCGCAGTCGCAAAATATAGTCACAGTTTACAGGTTTTCTTGTAGTGAGTTGAATTTGAAAACATCTTTTAGAAACGCTATAATAATACTTGTAAGAGTATTTTAAACTACACTCTAAATTTTACTCTGAATGGAGTTTACAGTAAAATTTGTTGAACTTCCAATCCATTTTAAACATCAAAATAAAGTAAAAAAAGATAAACATTATTCTATATTTGAAGTAAAAAAATGCAATTATTCCATAATTAAATAATCATATTGGTTACCTTGAAGTAATATGAGCAAAATACTCTATTTTGGAGACGTCCTATGTTTGTTGGTAAATTGTTTCAATCAATAGGGTAGTTAATTACTTGTCACTGATTATTACTCGAACTAGAACCACTCAGCTTTTGAGAAACAAATGAATAAAATCTTTCAAAACACAACCTCTAATAAATACACTAACTATATAACATAAACAGCTAAGAGTTTTCTTAATTAATTGGCACCATTTAACTTTACTTGTCGATCAAAAACGTGTTAATTAGAGGCCGTCTATTAATAGATCTTGTTCCCCACCGGTCCTAGCCAAAACATCAAACCAGAAGTCCATCTCACTGTCGAAAACCATCTCATTATCAACGGAGCCTAAGTGCTGAAACTCTTGTTGTATCTCATCTAAAGTACTAACTTCAACGTTGGATGCGTAGTTATGTTCCTCTTTGCTATATAGCGCTTCGTTCCAGAAGCTCTCATCAATGTCAGCACCAAAATTTTCTAAAGAAAAATCATATTGATCGATCATACTGATGTCTCCCGAGGTGTTATCGATCTTAGTCTCGTTGCTATGGCCTTCGTGGCTCATGAGTGTCACCGAAGAAACGTCATCACTCGTGGATGTTGTTGTAGAGAAGACGCTTTCTACAAAAGGGTTTGATGAACTTGCAAACTCAGATTCACTTCTAGTACTGTTGGTTACTATGGATTCAGATTTCGCTCTAGAACCCTTCTTTTTATTGCTGGTCTTGGGTTTAGCTGGTTGATAATCGTCGAGTCTCTTCTTCAAGTTAGTGTGCCATACGTTCTTGATCTCGTTATCTGTTCTTCCAGGCAGTTTTGCTGCAATCGCTGACCATCTAAAAGGGATAGCAAGATGAGAAAGTTAATTCAAAACTGTTATTGGATAATTTATCTTAATGCTAGTGGACCTAGAAGTGTGTTTAAAGTTATTTTCTTTTGATGAATTGTATATAGTAATTAAGGAAACAAAAATGAAATTTGTGTCTAAATGGTAATTATATGTAATATGCATATGTGTAAAGTAATACCTATTTCCAAGGATTTTGTGTAAGCTGATGATAGCATCTTCCTCTTCTTTGGTGAAATTGCCTCGTTTAATATCAGGCTTTAGATAGTTCATCCACCTAAGTCTACAGCTTTTTCCGCATCTCAGAAGACCTGTGATTAATAATAATTAGCATCAATGTTAAGAAGTTTATGTAATCTAGTTTAGGAAATTGGAAAGGTCTATATGGTTTATACCAGCTTGCTTAGGGAGGGCTCGCCAGTTACTATGTCCATGCTTGCAGATAAAAGAGATCAAGATTTGATCTTCTTCAGGTGTCCATGGGCCTCTCTTCAACCCCATCTTCTCGCAGCATGGAGCTCTTCCCATCTTCCGAGGATACGATGAGTTTTGATTGCTAATGAAAAGTTTAACTTTTGTCTTGTGGTGACGCTTATGAGCTATGATCAAATGTTGTTGATGAGCATGAGAATGACTGACTAAGGGTTTTGAGTATTTATAGTGAAATAGTCAAAAGACATGTGGGAGAATTCAAAAGCATTTGGTAAGTTTCTGAGAGAGAGAGAGAGAGAGATGTCTCTTTCGTAGTTGGCACCGTTGTCAAAAAGTATGTTTTACGAAAAAGAGATACTCTATTGTATCTCATGTGGAAATGAAAATACTATATGTTTTAGAGACCACAATAAAATATTTAATTATTAATGTCCATGGAATTTTTTGTGTAATGGTGAATTTAGTTATGTGTTATAGTGAGAGTTCCAAGTTCAAAAAAGTCGTCGGGTAGACGCACGAAGTGCACTATAATGAACCCCACACGTACATTTTTAAGAAAATCAACGTTTTTGGATATAATACGACAAAAACAAAATCAACGTTGGGTGGATTATGTGTTGACCCAAAAATACCATTAATCTTTATATCAGCCGGTGAAATTGTCTCGAAATTTATTTTCTTATCGAGCTTGTTTTGTTAAAAAAAATATTCATCAGCCATTTCAAAGTAAACTTAAAACTTAATTCAATCTTCGGAATAATCGTGTTTAGGCTAACCACGTCCATTTCTAGTCACTATAAATACCTGCTCATACAATATTTTGTAATATAAATAAGTTGGTTTTAATTTTCTAGATTTACAACCGTAAAAGTCCTACAATAATCAAATACTTTTTTCTAACGTCTTCATTAACTGAGAATTGTGTTGGTCATTATATAGAATGTCGTCTAAACCGAAAGAAATAAAATTAAAACAGATCGCAAATGATTCTTAGCAATCTTATCCGTTTGGTTTAAAGCTCTTGGGACCCAAGTAAAAATTATCCGATAGAATCGTGTAATTTTATTTATGTTAACTACGCCCATTTCTAGCAATCTTAATGCATTCATGACTATCCATCTTAGTTTTGGAAATTATAAATTCTATTTATGTACATAAATTATACTAGAAGTATCAAAATAATATATGTTTTGAACTTTTTGGACATATTAAAATATAGGTAATAAATAATAATAATACTTTTTATTTATAAAATATTATTTCTATTAATTTCAAACTAAATCTCAAACCAGAATTTCTGAAATTTAACAATTTACTAATATCATTTACCAAAAAAATATGTATAGAAAATTTCAAAAATATGTTTTTGAAATAAATTTGTTTCTAAAATATCTATCATAATAAAAGCAAATATATGAGTAGTGTAAGGGTTGTATATATATTCTTGAAATATCTTTTAAATGTGAACATTTTCATCCTTTAAGGTTAGAGATTTCTTCGCGCTAAACCATCCATCAAGATCAAGCTAAGGAAATGCAATCATTTCCGAAGTGTTGGAGTAAGCTTGAAGAAGAAGAAGAAGACTTGAAGAACAAGTTACTGAAGATTCTAATCCTAATTAGTTTAGGAGTTATCTAAACTAGAGAATATTTGTTTTAGGAGAATATCTAAAATAAAAGGAAAAGTCTTTTAGGATTAGAAATTGGTTTTAGATATAAATAAGATCCATTGAGTTGTGATTGATTCATAGGTTTTGAGAGATTGTTTTTGAGAGATCATTCAAATCAATAAAAGGAGAGTTATTCTTTAATCTTGAGTATTCTTTAAACCTACAAATTCGAATTCTTTAATTGGTATCAGAGCCACAAAACCTTCTTTCTTCATCACCCTAAACCTTTAAATCGAACAAAAGAAAACTAAAACCTTCTCCTTAACAAAAACCATGAGCATCAAGTCCTAAAACTCTTTGTTCTTATTCGATTTTTAACAAAATCTGAAAGGCAACAAGAGAGAAACAAGATACGATGTCAGGGGAGGTTGTGCCTATAACAAGCACAACGAGAGAAGGAGGAGAAACTAGCGGAGGTGGTGTTAGCAAAGAAGGAGCTAGCGGTGGAGGAACTATCGGAGGAGGAGCTAGCGGCTCATCTTCAATCCAACGTCCAATTCTCACATCTACAAATTATGTAGTTTGGGCAATCAGAATGAAGGAAACTCTTAGAGTAAACAAAGCATGGAAAGTGATTGAAACAAAAACAATAGATAGCAATAAAAACGATATCGCCATGGCTTTATTGTTTCAATATATTCCCGAGAGCCTTGTCCTGCAAGTTGGAGAACTTAGCACAGCTAAAAAGGTCTGGGATGCGATCAAGACAAGACATGTTGGTGCTGAGAGAGTGAGAAGCAAGGTTACAAACCTTGATGTCAAAATTTGAAAGATTAAAGATGAAAGAAACAGAGACCATAGATATGTTTGGAGGGAAGCTTGCCGAGTTATCATCAAAATCCGCAGCACTAGGGGTTAATATCGAAGAGTCCAAATTAGTAAAGAAGTTTCTGACTAGCCTCTTACGAAAGAAGTACATACGTATCGTAACTTCACTAGAGCAAGTTCTAGACTTAAATATCATAAGCTTTGAGGATATTATTGGGCGTTTAAAGGCTTATGAAGAACACACCATTGATGATGATGAAACACTCGAAGAAAATAACAAATTAATGTATGCAAACATAGAGACACAACCGAACCAATACCAAAGAGATTACAATCCTGTGACTCGCGACCGTGGGAGAGGATGACGGTTTTGTTCCGAGAGGAAGAGGCCATGGGAGAGGAGACAGTTTATTCCGAGAGGAAGAGGCTGTTGACGATATGGAGCAAAGGACCCTTCACAAATTACATATTTTCGCTGCGATAAATTAGGACATTATGCATCTGGATGTCCCGATCAACTTTTAAAACTGCAAGAAGCTCAGGAGAATGAGAAAGAAGAGACTCAAGGTGCATATGAGTTCATGTTACACGAAGAAATCTTTCTCCATGAAAAGAACATTGAACCCGAAAAATATGAAACAAATCTTGGAGAAGACATATGATACTTAAACAATATAGCAAGTAACCATATGTCATGAGACAAAAGATATTTCTCGAGGTTAGATAACACAGTCACAAGAAAGGTACACTTTGGTGATGATTCACGGATAGATATCAAAGGAAAAGGAGAAATATATTTCATTGATATGAATGGAGAAGAAAGAATTCTAAAAGATGTTTATTACATTCCAGATCTTAAAAGTAATATTGTGAGCCTTGGACAAGCCACATAATCAGGATGTGATATAAGAATGAAGGGAGAAGAACTTACAATGCTAGATCATAATGGGAGACTACTCGTAAAGTCTACTAGATCAAAGAATCGACTCTACAAAGTAAGGATGGGACTTACTAAAACCGTGACTTGTCTGCAGCTCTTGGCAATGGATGAATCAAATCGATGGCATGCACGCCTTGGTCATGTGAACCAAAGGTGTGCATGTGTTATGCAAAAGGATTTAAGTGCACAAGGATTTTAGATTGATCATCTAGTTTTCTCAATGGTTGCGTGTGTTATGCAAAAGTCGACAAAAGCCTATTGAGAAAACTAGATGATCAATCTAAAATCCTTGTGCACTTAGGAACGGAACCCAGATCAAAAGCATATCGCTTATATGATCCAAAAGGAAAAAGGGTTATTGTAAGTCATGATGTTGTGTTTGATGAAGCCAAAAGCTGGATATGGAATTGTGATGATTCAGATTCAAAGCATCTAGAAGGATTTGTTCTTACACTAGGACAATATGGCGATTGAGGGTTACAAGACTTAACCGATAATATCGACGAGCAAGGGGAGGATAGAGATGACGCAAGTTCCGATCACATAAGCTCCAGCCATCGCGACAACCCCACTAATCTGACAGGCGAGTCCTCCCGAGAAAGATCAAGTCACCATCGTTGCAACCTTGCGCAACAAGGAATCTCTGAAGGCTCCCCTGTTCGCGACATCTCTTCTTCTCGCGATATCTCAAGTTACCGCGACAACCTTGCTCAACACGGAATTGTAGAAGGTTCCACCACCGATCGTAATACATCCAGTCGTGATGATGGTAATAATGGCAGAAGCGCATAATCTGTTCATGGTGGAAATTTACGCACAACCACACCTTCAGAGACGCAAACACCTTTAAGAAGAACAAGTAGACAAACCCTAAAGCGTAAGTACTTGGATGACTACATTTTGCTTGCTGAAGAAGAAGGAGATAAGTTGTTACTTTGTATGAACAACGGGCCATACACGTTTCAAGAAGCAAGTGCATCGAGAGAATGGGTTCTTGCGTGTGAAGATGAGATTGCTACAATTAACAAAAATCATTGTTGGAATCTAGTTGATCTTCCCTATGGCATTAAACCCATTGGACTCAAGTGGATTTTTAAGATAAAACATAATTCTAACGAAAGCATTAACAAGTATAAAGTTAGACTTGTTACAAAAGGATATGTGCAACAATATAGGGTAGATTTCGAAGAAGTCTTTGCGCCGGTTGCAAGACTTGAGACAATATGTTTGCTTCTTAATCTTGCAGCTTCACACGGCTGGGAAATATATCACCTGGATGTAAAAACAACTTTCTTACATGGAGAATTAAAGGAGAATGTTTATGTTGCGCAGCCAGAAGGATTTGAAGTAAAGGGGAGTGAAGGGAAAGTCTATAAACTCAGTAAAGCACTCTATGGATTGAGACAAGCACCAAGAGCCTGGGACAACAAGCTAAACCAAATACTTCTTGAGCTCAAATTTGAGAAGTATGTTAAAGAACCTTCGGTATACAGAAAAGAGGTCGAAGGTGAGCTCCTACTAATAGCCGTCTATGTTGATGATCTAAAAAATTTAAATTAGTGATCTTGGTAAGCTAACTTACTATCTTGGAATGGAAGTAAATCAATATGAAGAGAAGATAACAATCATTAAAAAATTTAAAGGAGAGATGATCTAAAAATTTTAAATGAGTGATCTTGGTAAGCTAACTTACTATCGTGGAATGGAAGTAAATCAATATGAAGAGAAGATAACAGTCACTCAACGAAGGTATGTCGTACGAATTCTTGAGGATGCGACAATGGGGTCGTGTTACTTGGTTCATACGCCTATGGAGATGGGCTTGACCTTATGTAAATTCAAAACTGAGAAGGAAATAGATGCTACTGGGTATCGGAAAAACATAGGATGTCTTCGGTACTTGGTTCACATTAGGCCAGACTTGTCATATGCAGTTGGAGTATTGAGTCGTTACATGCAAAGTCCTAGAGAATCACATGGAGCTGCGATGAAGCATATCTTGAGGTACATAAGAGGGACTTTTGAGTATGGATTAGTGTTTGAAAAACCGACCCATATTAATAGGCTATAGTGACAGCAGCCATAATATTGATCCTGATGATGAAAAAAGTACAAGTGGACATATTTTCTATCTAGGCAAAGGTCCTATCTCTTTGTGTTCATAAACAAGACACCGTGGCCTTGTCCTCATGTGAAGTCGAGTTTATGGATGCAACTGAAGCTTCAAAACAAGTCATCAAGCTTCAAGACTTACTTGAAGAAATCGTGGGTACAGAAGGCGAGAGAGCCTTGTTAAGAATTGATAATCGCTCAGCTATAACATTGACAAAGAATCCATCGAAGATACCACTTTTTAAGAGAATGCATAGAAAATGGTCAGATTGAAGTTGAGCACATTCCAGGAACAGAGCAGAAATTAGACATCTTAACCAAGGCACTTGGGAAGACAAAGTTTAAAGAAATGAGAGACATGATTGGAGTTCATGATATGTCAAGAATGGATTTCAAGCTTAAAGGGGAGATTGTTGGAGTAAGCTTGAAGAACAAGTTACTGAAAATCTTAATCCTAATTAGTTTAGGAGTTATCTAAACTAGAGAATATTTGTTTTAGGAGAATATCTAAAATAAAAAGAAAAGTCTTTTAGGATTAGGAATTGGTTTTAGATATAAATAGGATCCATAGGTTTTGAGAGATTTTTTTTGAGAGATCATTCAAATCAATAAAAGGAGAGTTATTCCTTAATCTTGAGTATTCTTTAAACCTATAAATTCGACTTCTTTACTAAGACCAGCAGAAATCAGAGACAGTGGGAACCAAGGTGGACTTCTTCCATTGTTGATACGTTTGTTATCCAAAATGGATGACTTAGGTATACTTTCTTACGCTTGCATAAAGCAAAGTTATCTATCTTATGTAATTGGTTTTAAAAAAAATTGTATGATTGAGCGGAGACATAGTCTCAAATCTTCATAAAAAGTAAAACTCAAATTTGTTATCTCCCTCTCTAACCTTCTATACCCTCATTAATCGAAAAGACCAAAATAGCTATCATTACATTATTAAATAATTAAAAAAATAAATAGGAAAATAAAGAGAAAAAAAAAAAGAAAAATAAAATGTCGAAACGCGATTTCGTTGTTTTTTTCATCGCCGCCTGATCTCTTCGGCGCTGCTATCGACCTCTCTGCTGCTGCCGTCGAGAATTCCGGCAAACCTGGTTGGAATCTAGGTTAGTTCTTATCTCCATTCGAGCTTTATCGGATAGAATGTTGGTTTAGGGTTTGCAATTAGATTTGATGAATTTGGTATGCACATTGGTGTGAGATCTCCATTGCTATTTTGTTACTGTTCTGGGTCGATTAGTACCGAAACCATTAAGTCTGAGTTTTCGCGAAAAGAGAAGTAGGTAGCACTAGTAGTGAAACTAATGGGGATTCATTTAGTAGCACTGAAAATACGGTAAAACTATTGATAATTTAATGTACTTTTTGAATAATTTTGGCAGGATCCAATGAACAAGCACATGACCATATATTTTAAATTTCAAGGTCGCATGTACTGTGTAACATTGAGTGGTATTTTAGTGGAGGATATAACTTTGTCAATGATAGAAGAAAGGTTTTATAACCACGATCACGAACAAAGGAAATACCCCCGATTAACAAGGACAAGGAGAAAGCCTCTCTCTACGAACCTCAAGCAAGGGAGTAGGAAAGATTTACATCCTCATTAGGATCCAAACTATCTCAACAAGGCTCAAACCCAAAACCGAGGAAAGTCCAATCAGCTTCTCTTTACTTTACATACAAAGTTAAAAAAATTTCTCTATGTTGGCCACGCGTCAGGGCAGAGATTCTACTGATAATCTTTTATGATTGTCCAAAGCATTTCTCTAAAGTCAAAAATCATTTTCAACAAAAGCAAGAAAGACGCGAAAAATGAAAAGAATATTCATTTAAAGAATAAGGTCAAGACCCAAATAACTTTACATCAAAAAGCTAAGGCTGAAGTCTATGATGCAAAAGAGAAAACTCTCAAGGCAAAGAGAGCAGTATGAAAGGATCAAAGAGGGTACATGATCGAAGCTTCACCAGACTTGGTTGTTTCCGACGAAACACGGAAGCTAGCGGTGCTTCTACGCCCTTGTCTGGACCTAATCATCTTCATTTGATGAAGGTTCGTAGAAGGCGATTCCCTTGCCTTTGTCCTTGCTCATCACCCGTTGCCTCAGATTCGTTCCTTGGTGGCCCATAACAATACCAGAGGTTTCTCTTAAAGAGATCCCTCCTATGTACGTTGGTCGTGGCGTTGGCTCCACCTCTGGTTCAATAAAGAGGGATGTCATCTCTGAAGGTCGGAACTGGTAATCCGCGCATCGCCGCCTCATGTTCCCGTGCCGAATTCGAGGCTCTGGTCCTCTCCATATATCATGTCTTCATACGAAACCAGCGGGCCTTCACCTGTGCGGTGTAAACAGCCCGCTCTTTCTCTTCGGGCTGCGTGGATAAGATATTTTCCAGAACATCGATATGCTCATTTAGCTCCTTCTTCTCTGCTCTCAGGCGCTCTACCTTAGAGGCCAAAAGACTCACTTTGAGCTCCAAGCTCTCTTCTCTTTCCTGAGAATCGGCCAGCTCCGATTCCAGCGATTTCACATCCTTCTTGGAAGCAACCAGCTCATCACGCTGCTTTTTGGTCAACTCCCCTCAGCTTCCTTCCCTTCTGCTCGGTTCATCTACGCTGGTGCCAACGTTGCTCTCAATACGGTGGCAGAGAGACATCGTCTGTTTAAAATCACGAAAGCAAGTGTGGTCAACACCTACAACAGCAGCTCAAAAGATGAAAGCAACGAAAATGTGCAAACAATACCTTCAGCTGGTCTGGCAGAACCTTTGCAAAGGTGGAAGAAAGGTCAAGACGAAGAAAGCAGTCGCCATCCCACGAAAATACTTTCTCCCTCAAGCCCTCCAAGGCTCGATCACGAAGAGAAAGGGAAGCAAACTCTCTCAGAGGCGCCATTGATCCATGCCTCCAAGAAGAAGAAGGAGGATTCATGCGGTCCTCCGACCTGCGCGGTGCTGATGGGGCATATTCCACCAAACATCGGTCACCTTCGCCGCAGAGTCGAAGTCCTCTGACCGTCTCCGCTTTGCTCCTTCATCCCTACTGGGAGATTTCGGAACCCTGTATTTTGACATTTTCTTAAAAATGCAAACACGAAGGTTGATCAGACGAGTGAACAGTGAAATCCTAACAGGGATTCAAAAACTGGAAGACGAACCGGCGCTTACCTGTGAAGAAACTAAGAGATGAAGACGATGAAACTTGTAAAGAAGCGAGAAAACATAAGTTTTCTTTTAAAAGTAGGAAAATGAAAGAAGCAGTGAGTTTATCGCCTTTGATCAAGACAAAGTTATATAGCAGCGAAACGGGGAGAGCAAATATTTTCTCACGGTACTCAATGAAGATGTAAGAGTTCAAAGATATGGGACCCATCAAAGATCGTGTGCAAGACAAGACAAATATATACGCTATTTATTGCTCCAAGTAATTATTACCATGGGGAATCGTAACGTTCTTATCCTCAACTACACCAACGAAGTTACCATGGAGACTATCCAAGATCAAAACAGCGATCGAGGCCGCGAAAGATTTATTAGGCAACGACATATTTAAGCCATGGCCCAGCAAGCAAAACCATAGCTTAAGGGGCAAACTGTTGAGGTAAAATAAATCATCCCCGACATCAAGGAACCAAACAACGATTGAACTGACGAGCTAAGAAAGGAATGCAACAAAATCAAGGGAAATACTACCAAGGATTACGGCAAGACCGACTACCCTACCAAAGGATATATCAACAATGAAAAATGAGAGATTCCCCTTTTATTCCTCTAGATATCTACGATGGCTGCATTGAGCAACAATAAAGGAAACATTCCTACATTCGAGATTCTCATAATATTACATGAATCTACGCGATATCTAGGAAAAATCTTAGGGAGATTCGACCTTCAATATCCACGATATGCTATAAATACTTCTCCTTGTAAACTTTATTGTATTCATTCACACATTCAAAGAGTTGTTCTCATATTCAATACAAAGCCACACTTTTCGATCACTTTTATATTTTTTCCTTGTTTGAATTTCTGCTTTCCGTAGTTGCATAACTAGCCGACCAAAAAGTACTCTAACAGAAGATATTGGAGAATATAATTATTAAAGAATTAAATATTCAATTAGATTTGGATTTACATTAGTTAAGACTTATCTTATTTAATTTCTATTTCTAATAGAATTAGCTTATTTAGTTGTGTATAAATATGGCTTTGGACATCAACAAAGAGGACAAGATTTAACCCAATTTACAAATACTAACTTTCTCATAATTTTCAACACATTTGCTTCTCTTTTTTTGGTTTAATTGCATGGGTATGCAGTTTCTAACGTACTTTCATACTAAAATTATCATAGATTCGTTTAATTTATAATCTACTGAATAGCATGTGTAACCTAATAGCTTTTATTTCAAAATCTAACTATACGAATTAACAGCATATTATACAAGGGCAGTTTTTAAAAAAGTCTCTTCGAAAAGTATATACCTTTTCACCAGCTTTATATTTTCTCAAGAAATTATAATATAGGAACCATAAATAAATAAATAAAATCATTATCTGACCGCAAGTAAGAGAAACAAGTTGCGATTAATAGAGATGAATTGACTAACGCGTTCACACGCACTACACCTCCGCTAAAGAGAAATAAGTGTTTTTTGTTTATTTGTTAATACAAACATTGTTCAAAGTTTCTGGTCAACGAAAGAGGCCTATCGACAGGTTTTTCACCATAGCTTTAAATTGACACTGAGAAACTAAACTCTTTGATGTTATTTTATTACCAAACTAAACTAAATGATCAATTTCGGTATATCATATAATATCCTCATCTTATTGTCATAATTCTTTTTTTCCTTCTTGGATACGAATTTAAACTCAAAAAATATGGAACTCATTTAACATCCTCTACCTTTTTGCGTAACATAATTACATCTTTATCTACTAGAAGTGTGGTATATTAACATAGCTAGATTGATAATAAGTAGAAGCTCATGCGCACACCCATACATATACAATGTTGAACTGTTTAATATGTACAGTTTATCAATAAAGTGTTGGTTCAGTAGTAAAAACTTCTCTATTAAAAGAGTTGAACTGTGTTGGGAGGGGTTGATTCGCCAAAAGTGAGTATTTTACATAGTCTGATCCCGCCCTAGGAGATTAGAAAACCTCCTGATTATAAAAAAAAATGTACAGCTTTGTAGATCCATAAATGCATAGCTTATTCATCTTCTAATCATTTTAGTACATAATTTTTTTTGTAGTGATCCCGACCCGGTTTTCGGATTAAACCGAACCAACCAACTCGGTTTAGGCGGACCAAAAACCCTAGGGTATCCCGCAGCTCCTTCTCCCTATTTAAAGACGTTGTCGCCTCGAGAAACGCACCACATCGAATCCCGTAGCGAAGCTCTGCAGAAATCGTTCCCCGAACCCGAGAACCCTAGCCGCCGAGTCTCTCCCGTGCAACCCGAGCCCTTTCCGCCGCCGATCACCGTATCCCGTGAGTCACCAACACTTCCCGAGCCGCCTCAGCCCTCGACGACCGCCGCTGCTACGTTCCCGAGCCTCGACCGCGACTCCCAAGCGCCGCTCTCTCCTCCCCGAGCCTTGTCGTCGCCTCTGGAGCCTTCGCCGTCGTCGTCAGCCGCCGCAACTCCACTTCCGACGCCGCCCGAGCCTTTTTCGCCGTTTCCGAGCCCCGATCCAGCCGCCGAGGACCTTACCGAGCCTTCCCGAGCGTCGAACAAGCCTCCTCCGCGCCGTTCCTACAGCGCCGTTAACCCGAGCCGTCGATTGCGAGAATCCGCTGCTTTACCGCGGCGTTTTCGGTGATCGCGAGGTAGTTCCGCGCACCGTTCCTCCGTTTTCCTTTTCCCGTGTTTCATAGTCTCGTGCCTCGGTTTTCGAAACTTTCCATTTTTGGAAACTTTCCATTTTGGGAAGTTTCTATTTTTGGAAAGTTTCCTTTTCGGGAAAGTTTCTTCTTTTAGAAAGTTTCTATTTTGGGCAGGTTTCCCGACTTAGAAAGTTTCTATTTTTAGAAGGTTTCCATTTATGGCAGGTTTCCATAAATGGAAAGTTTCCTTTTTAGGCAGGTTCGGATTAAGGTCTAATCCGAGTTCCTTTTTGGTTCAGGTCAAGAAGTCCAGTAACTGCTTCCAGTAGTCCACCGTTCAGTCTCCAAATCCGCAAAATTGTAAAGGTGAGGTGCTAAATCCCCGTAGCTATACCCCCGTAGAATTGACCTAGGATGTTTTCCTTGCTAGCATAGGATTAATGCGTCTTGCTTGAGTCTGTTTGAGAGTCGGGTCAGTCTGTTTGATGGTTGCTAGGTCTAGGAAATTGAACTAGTGATTTAGGATGTGAAAAGTATTGCGTGTGGTTACTGTTGATGTTGTTGTTTCCCCCCGGCGGAGTAAAAGAAAGCCCTTAGTCCACACAAACCAGGGAGATGGAGTGTATGTATAGCCGGTCACTGTGGT
>OVAN01011706.1:0-14429 GCA_900406275.1 Anastatica hierochuntica | reverse complement strand
CTGAAAATCATTTGCGAGAAGCTAGATGCGATCGGTCCGTTTTCCTCGCAATTGCTCCTGTTTCTTGTAGTGTTATGTCTTTGAAGTACTTATGGTAATGATTGTATATTTTATTTTAATGTTTTTTATTAGATATGAAGTATATGATTCACACATAAAGCAACGGAAAGAATAAAATATGAAAAAGATCATGTTACATTGGCGCTGAGATATAATTAAGTGCCACTCACTATATATTTATACAAGAAGAGATTACTTTATCATCAAGATTCATATCCATGCGACTCTTAAAGTGTCCGTCTCTGTTCAACACTTAACAAAATATGTTAAAAGATTCTACATAAGAGGATTCTTATGTCAACACCTAGCCAATGAACTCCAAGATCAATGTAAGATAGTCTGGTTCGAAAAGAGGTTTTTCTTATTTACAACTTTGTTCATATACAGAGCGATTACTTGCCATCAAGTAATCTATCTTGAACCACTTTTTCATATAGACTATGGGATATAACGCATCAGATGTAAAAAATTGACTTCAATTCAGCTTTCCAAAAGAGGTTTTTCTTATTTACCAATCTCTGTTCGGATACAGAGCAATTACTTTTCCAACAAGTAACCTAGCTCGAACCATTTGTTCACAACCAACTACAGGATATGTAAGAAACAAAACTTCACCTTTAAGTCATTGGTGAGCGGTTACGTCTTTATCCAAAACAACAACACAAAACTAAAGACTGCAAACGAATAAATCAAAACACTAAACAAAAAAAGACTTCAAGTGCCTAAGAACTCGAGAACATTATCAGATAACATCATCAAATGAGAGAGAAGCGTTTGCGACAGACAACTTTGCTTTCTTCTTTTTTACCCGAGATTCGAGATCTGAGCACTGCCTCTTCAAACCTTTCAACTGTTTCTCAGTTTCTTCCATCTGAATCTCAAAGTTTATCACTTTCTCCTTGTTTTCAGACACTTGATCAAGTTTCTTATTTAACCAATCCAACTTAAAGCCAACACCCATCAAGGATTTCAATGCAGCACTTGCCTCGACCAGATGATCAAAAAGGCTCTATTGCAAAACAAAAGCCAAACTGAGACGAAAGGTTAGGAATTTCTCAAACAACCAGCAGGAAAGATCCGGCTAAGGATAAACATCATCGGGCCATTAGACGAAGAACAAAAAAAGATGATTTCAAGCTTCTCTCTGTCGAAGATGTTTTAGAGAGAACAGATAGTGCCACAAAATCTGATGTGATATATAATAATAAAAAAAAAAAAATTTAATTGCAATTAGATTTGATTTATTTTAAATAATGAATGCATGGATATTTTCGTAATTTAGTATTTTAAAAAGTGTAATTTTCAAAAAAAAAATAAATAAAAAGCGGTGTATTTAAAAAAAAAACTTGGATTAAGGTATTTTTCCAAAATTTCTCTAATAAAATCCTTCTAATGCAACCAGAGGCTTCACTTATGCCCAAACTTGCTCTAAAACGCACAACTTCAGCAATGTCCTTCTGCAGAGTTTTATCTGGTTTTACCAAGTTTTCTCCTTCCACGACTTCAGAAGAGTTCACTAGATTGGTGAACAAAGTTGTGTCAGGTTCTACCAGGTTTTCCTTCTTGACTTCACAAGACTTCACCAGACTTGTAAACAAAGTTTTACTATGTTTTACCAGATTTCACCAAACTTTGGTACTTAACAACTTTCTTCTTCTTGTAACTTTTCCTTCTTCAATTTAGATTCAAGTTGGATCATAAATCAACAAACTCCACCTTGGTCCAAGCTTGAAGCTACCTTTGAATTTTGCCCCTTAGAACATTTGTAACCCAACTCTAACCTTGGCAAAAACAATCTCCAATAACTTGCATAACTAACCTTTATGCAACCACCACTTCAGCAAATTCTTCTCCCAAAATTTGCATTCACCATCAACGCATCAAGCTGTAAATTACCACACAGCTTCTTTTAGAAAAATATTATTTGAACCAACTAAAAATATTTATATTGAAATGGGATTCGAGAAGTAGACCAAAAAGTTACACATTTTAAGAAATTATAGCATACTTATGAAGCTCCTTGTTTCATATATTACAAGATACGTACAAGTTTGAGTTTTTTTTTAAACATCTGGAATTGAGAATTAAACCAAAGTTTGGATACAATGTGATTATGTGACATAACCATAAGAGAAAAGAACCAGAAACCGAAACAGAGCAAGCAAAACAAAGTATAAACTTAAGAAGAGGAGATTTAAAACGAAAGTAAAGAACAGAGAAACACATGTGGGAGTCGATCAAGATGATGAAGAAGAAGATGAGGAGCTGGTCTTTTCCATTTCAAGCAGGGGCTGTAACAAAAGAGGTGGACCAGCAGCTACATAGAATCTCCATCTATCTTCCATCGTAACACTCCAAACAATCAAAACCGCACTATGATTTAAACCATTGGTAGCATTCTCGACCCTCCAACCGACAAAAGGCGATAAAGCATCTCGTAATTCCTCAATGTACCCCGTAAATGCAGGTCATTTCGGCGTTCTTGTAATACCACCAACAAGTTCCAAAGCTTCAATCGTAAAAACAATACGCTCCACACAGTGAGACTTCATACTATCAGTAGCCCGTAGAAGACTTTAGATCATTTGGATATTTAAAATAGTAGCTACACAGTTAAAATTTTTCACGTATGTACTCTTTTAATATTCTTAATTCAATTCGAATTTTAAATACGCTAGATTTTTTTTCTTTTTGACTTCAAATAAGCTTGATTTTTAGGGGTTGAATATGATTGGTTCAGATTTGTATTGCGAAATATGAAAAGACTCCGATATATAACACTTAATTTTGATAAAAGTGGGGCATTAAAAATCTTGTATAAATTAAGGAGCATGAGGCTAATGCCTCAAAATTAATACTTAAGGCGTATGTGATGTAACTTTTGGTATGACGTAACCAAGTTTCATGCGAGTGATACATAAGCTTTTGACTTCATATTTAATGATATTACAATAGAAAGAAAGATAGAGAGATGTAAGGGAAGTACATCACATGAAAGAAACAATTAAGAATCAGTAATTAAAGAATAAGGAACATTGAGAAGGATGAATTTGGAGGTCAAATAATCCCAATAGAGCTTAAGAACATCGCCCTCACTGAGATCCAAGGAATGTTTCATCGTACTCCAACCATCTCCAAAATAGAATTTAGTGTTGTCGATACATCTCAGAGTAACAGTGTAGAGATCGTTTTCAACCATGTCGAGGACTTGCACATAAATACCGTTTTGCAAACTCTCATTTGTAACACCTTGCATCTTCGTGAGAACGGACATCACTTGGTGTTTTGGTAATGTACATTACCAACGAGATCACTCTTTGTTAGCTCTTTTGATATGATCATAGCTGGGTCTATTGCAAAGTCGTTAAAATTCATCTTGCTCTAAATTTTTCTCAACTCAATATGGTGTAGAAAGTAGAAGAATTATTGTATGTGTCTCTTTTTTGTTCTTAGGATGCAAAGATATATATAGAAGGGTTTAACCTAAGAAGAAAGGAAAATACAAGAGAGAAGAAAATCGGATATCTTCCGTTAACAAAATGGAAATTGTCTTAAATCAAAATACTCAATGAAAATGGAAATGGGAAGAGGGGCATTGTAACTTGGGAAGAAACGAGTGAGAGTGAATGTTGTATCGTGCTTTGTA
The DNA here is from genome assembly GCA_900406275.1 of Anastatica hierochuntica. Lineage (NCBI taxonomy): Eukaryota > Viridiplantae > Streptophyta > Magnoliopsida > Brassicales > Brassicaceae > Anastatica > Anastatica hierochuntica. Next base: position 10,723 of record OVAN01011706.1, on the reverse strand, counting down.
GGGAGAGGCAGACTAAAAAGGTATTAGCGTTACAATTTACTAAGATCAAAATTGGAGAAGAGAGTGTGCAATCATGTAAACTCTCATGGATTGAGGGATGAAGAAGCCAAGTGCACCTTGCATCTATTTTAAAAGTCACAATATTTTTTCATTACATTTGTAAGACAATGAGTACATCCAACACATTTGAAGAAACCTCTGCTATGTACAACAATATTCAGCTCCGAGCTCAGAAGAATTCGCGAGGAATGCATGCAACTATTGCATGAGTGGATACAACAATAGTAACAATTGGAATGTATTAAATTGTCTCGTCATCAAATGCTAACGAATGTCTCATTATTTTCTTCCACTCCTTCATCCCTTATTGCAAAGAGTATTATCCATCACGGTCTCTACGAGATAACTTTGCAGAAACAACAAGTATTTTAAGTGAAAGAGTGACCAAGAGGATCTCAACGACACGAAGTAAGCAGATACATCTTCCAGACCATGTAGTCACCAAGTAGACAAAGATTAAAAGAATCCAAGGTAGCCACAAACATCTCATGTCAAAGGGACGTTGTCTACATGGCTTTTTAAGTTTTCAATAGTCGCAACATATGAGGCTTGGTCTGAAATCGCAGACAGAACAGTGATAAGTTGATAAGTATGAGAGTAATACCACAAATTCCATCACTAGAAATGAGAAATATAACAGATTCTTAAACATGTGTAACACAGGTATAGAACGATATCAAATGAGTACAAGTGTTTTCTGCGCAAACTGAATTATATAATCTCACGACCAAATCAGTTGAGCTTCATAGATGCAAATGATGCAGCCAGGTCCAGAGCCGCACTCACTTGAGAAGCATCCGTTCCCTGAAACCAAAACAAAACATTTGGTGAGAGTGAGATCACTTTTGTGGGGGGATATTCCATTTGAGGCTATAGAGAAATGGACTTGTTTGTACCTGCCCCGATGCGAGACCACCTTTCCCTTTCCCGCATCTCCCTTTTAGAGGACCCAATGCAGTTGTCAGCCACTCCGTGACATCTAATTGCTTGAACTTGTCAGACTTGTCTGGAACTCCGGCGCACACAACCGCCTTGTTTGTGCTTTCATCCGTGCTGAACACCATTATCGACATTCCCTGCAAGATTACCCAACAAACCCCATGTTAAACTTCTTTACTTTCTATGAATAGCTTCTAGAATATGAATGCTTTATGGATATAGAGATACCTTCTTTTCCATGACTTTTGAAACAGCCTCTCTCACAGCTGCTGCATCAAGACCCACATCAAGCTGGATAATGCAGAACGTCTTCCCATCGGATGCTGCAGACTCCGCTGCCTCTGTTGCTACTTTGACAGATTTCTTCAGGTTTTGCTCTGCTATTTTCTTTTGAGCTTTTCTCACTTCATTCTGCAATGTTAAAAGAGAAAACTGACACTTTAATACTCCTTCTACCAGAAAATTTAAGAAAAATCTAACCAAAGTGGATGCCAGGAAAAGGCTGCTCAATATAGAGCTTAAGAGAGCTTTCCTGAAGTAGGACAATCTTGGCCCTTATATCTGCCTTTTTGGCCGCTGGGATTATTGCTGCGTCTACCCGACTTTTCAAAGCAGCAACTTTCTGTGAAGGTGGACAAAATGAACACATTATGTTTCTATGTGATACAATTGTTTACATTTTGAAGGGGCGAAAGAGAAGAACAAACCTTTTCCAATGCACTCCCCTCTGCTTTGGATGCATCCTCAACTTCTTTTTCAAGTAAGGACGCCACATTGAATGCATCAAAAGCGCATTCGGTTGTCACAGCAGTTACCCTGCGAATACCTTTCGCAATTCCCTCCTCCGATAGAAGAGCAAAAGCTTTGGCTTCGCGGGTGTTTGTTATGTGTGTTCCTGGAATTTTTCAAAAAAATAAACCAATATTCCATATAACATTCAGAAATTAATCTCTTGGTCCAAATAGGCAATGACAATAGAAACTCACCTCCACAAAACTCAGAAGAAAGCAATGACCATTCATTGTTCTCGGGATCAGCCAAGAGGTCCTCGACCTGTCTCCCAATTGACACCACTCTGACAGGATCAGGGTAGACCTAAACAGAGTAACAGAAAATGGTTTAACAATTGGTAGAAACTAAGCTAAAAAGGCATACCAAGAGAATTGATGGACAGCTTACTTCTCCAAACACTGCTCTTAGACCTTTGATGCGCTTGGCTTCAGAAAGCGTTGCTTCCTTGGAAAATACATCCAATTCATCCTTGATTTGTTTATTCACTATAAGTTCGATCCTTCTTAAATCTTCTGGATCAACCGGCTTGCCTACAAGAAATAATGGGACCCATTAGAGATTTAAAAAGACCGTCCACATCAAGATAAAAGATACTTATCAAAGAATGTACCGTGTGAAAAATCAAATCTCAGTTTTTCAGGAAGAACTATTGATCCCTTCTGGTCAATATGATCCCCGAGCACTTGCTGAATTCATGGACCAGAATGTTTTGGGATCCAATAAATGTTAGCAAATCGACGTTTAGGTATATATCTCAAAGTATAGAAAAAGGATACCTTCAGGGCAAAATTCAACATATGTGTACAAGTATGATTAGGAGCAATGAGTTTACGTCTCTCATAGTCAACCTACATGCATATAAAACAAAGATGCTAACAATTTAGATAGTACCAAATATGCTAAAGGAGATACACACCGTATGATGCAGGTGTTACCTTGCAGGTCACTTTATCCCCCACAGACACCTTTCCAGTTTCTTGAGAGAGAGAACCAATATGAAGAACAAAGCCCCCAAATATTTGGACATTACATACGTTGAATGTACCAAATGAGCCTTCAATAAGTCCTGTGTCAAAAATCTATTGCCAGAGCAAAATATTAGGGGAACAGCTTTTATATAAATATGGATAGTAGGAGATGTATCAAAAACTAGACCTTATTCATGAATATAAAATCCAGAATAAATATGAAGTTGTCAACCACAGAAATTAGTTTAGAAAGCTGACAATAACGATACAATGTTATTTGCCAGCCGATACGTAAAGTCAGAGGACGCAGTCTAGATATGATACTGTTCATGTGTTACTGTCAAGTCTAAAAACACAGCAGTTTCATGCATACAGTAATACAATCATAAATAGAAAAAAAAAATTAGCAACTTAAATTACATATAATATAAAATGAATTACCTGACCACCCTGCTCAGCATAGAAACTTGTTGACGCCAATACTAGGCCCACGTTATCGCCAGCAGCTGAACTTTCCAGGAAAGCAGAGCCAGTGTAGATAGCCTTTACTTCACTCTCGTGATCCTGTGGGCAAATTGTGGCAGGGGTAATTGCTCAACAGAGGTTTATTTGAAGCAAAATCCATTCTACTCTATGCCCTAACTTCTTTCTTTCTACGCCAACATAAGAAAAGGTCAGGTGAAACATGCAAATTTTCTGGAATAAATGGGACATACCTGGAACCAAACATATTTAAAAGAATCATCTGTTGCTAAGACACCAGCCTTGTGCAATTTTGATGTAGCATCGGCATCCATAACTATTGCGCCACCAGCTTGCTATAAAAAAAATCGACATTAGAAGGTCAGTTAATAGATAACGTAAATCCAGACTACGTCCATAGTCCCACATGAGTTTGACTATGGCATCAAACATCTAAGAAAGTGGAGAAAAGTAAAAACACCTTATTCTGGGCATTTCTTGATCTTTCCCTTGCCTCTTCCATGGCTTTGTTGAAACCATCAACATCAACCAGCAACCCTCTTTCTTCAGCCATCAACTGAAACACAAGAATGGAGGTTAAAAATAAAGCGCAAACTTTCAGAAATAAATACGAATGACCATTTGGTTTGGACGAATTATTGTATGAAGATATTATGAGTTCCAGAATTTAATGAAAAACCAGACGTTAGAAAAAAAAATACGAATGACCAAAATACCTGAGTCAAATCTAATGGGAAACCATACGTGTCCCACAAGACAAAAGCATCCTGCAAAGAGAAGAAAGTATGTTTAACTGGAAATACCAAATACTGCTACAACATAAAAAGTATTAGATACACACCTCTCCACTCAGTCTATTCCCCTGAACTGCTTGTCCAGCTTTTCGGAATTTCTCAATTCCCTGCCATAAAAATCAAACTGTTTTACACTCACCTATATAGCATAGACATATAAGGACAAACAGGTCAAACCAATTCATCTCTCAGAAAAAGGCTCCCTATAGATAGCAGCACGCATAATCATGTTCATGCCCAACCAACTTTATTTAAACTGAATGAAATGGAAAGTAACATATACGAAATTAAAAAAGCCACAGGTTGTTTCTAAAACTTCAACTTGAAGAACTAGCAGAGCCCAAAAAAAAAGAAGATAAAGGCTATAAAAGGTCACAGGAACTTAAATCCAGTCCTCACCTTAGCCAAGGTCTTGCAAAAGCTTGCTTCCTCTTCTTTTATTATCTCTGTGATCTTTCTCTCGTGTTCCTTCAACTCTGTAAAGACATCACCCATCACTCGAATAACAGAGCTGACAAGTCTACAGGTGAAAAGTGTAAATGAATCAGTGTCAAACACAGACCGAGCTAAGCTGAATATTAAAACAATTACGAAGATATAAAATGAAAACAAAAATGCTCCAACCCCAATGAAATAGTATTGAGACAATACGTGAAATGAGAATCAGGTGTAATTTCCTACCCATTGAAAAACCCTTCCTCAGCTTTTAGAATCTCCTTTCCGTAGCGAACAGCTCGGCGAAGAATGCGTCGCAGAACATACTCACGGCCCTCATTACCTGGAAGAGTGTATATCAGATGTATTTGTTAACCTAAAACAAAGACTAGACACTAGAACCAATTTTGAATACCATAATAAATTGACAAGAGAAAGAAAAATCACCAACTCATGGAACTTAAAATAAATGAACCACAAATACTCTTTGCTGAACAAGCAGAAGCATGAACTCAACTATAAATGATCAATGCTAAAAGCATTTGCACTAAATGTTTTTTGTACCACAAACAATGTAAAAAAGGCAAGAAACCATGGTTATACCAGGACGAGAGCCATCCGCAATGGCAAATGATAGAGTTCTTATATGATCAGCAACCACTCTATATGCCATGTCAACTCTGTCGACATCTTCCAGGCCAACTTTTCCAGAATATGGCCTAGCTCCCGTGGCCTAAAAATGTAAAAACATCAACGTCTCAACATAAGATTCACAACAAGTAGGAAAAATGATCAATCTGAACGCTTTTCTAATTCTATCACCGAGAAAACTACATGAAAGGTGACAGCTAAGTAGCTAACCAGGAAATGATCTTCAGGATACCAACACTATGTTCTCTTGATCATTATACTACAAATTTTACTAAATCAGAAATATCCAAAACAATTGCAGAGTGCCACATGAAAGGAGAATAAACGTAACCTCCCACAGATGAACGAGGCAAAGATGATCATAGAATCCTGAACTACCAAGACCCATGGACAAAAAAAACCAAGACTATAATCCACTTGACAATAGATAAACTAAATGATGTCAGTACTAAATAAGGCAACGAAAGCATTTTTAAGAGGAGCCACCACACAATACTAACTCTATATATTAACAGAATAGCATGAAACCGTCAATAGAAGGTTACCCCATTACCTTTTGGATGTCATCAAAGATAGGCAAGAACACATCTGTATCATAGTTGCTCATTTTGTTCTGAAGAACAGAAGTTAACCTCTCGAAACCCATTCCCGTATCGACATGTTTAGCAGGCAGAGGTTTTAGTGAGCCATCACTTTCTCTGTTGAACTATATTGAAAACATATGTAAAGGGCCCCATTAGAGGAAACACTTGAGAATATAATAGCAAAGCTAAAGAAACAAGAAAAATCTGCTAGAGGCGTAATACAGAGTTTCAGTTACGTAATCCACAAAATTCTTAAAAGAACAACCACACTATACATATACCATATAAAGAGTAGCAAAATGGAACCAAATTACAATCAGGAAAGATAGGATTTGCACCTGAATAAAGACGAGATTCCATATTTCTAAACATGTTGGATCGTCGTTGTTAACTAAGGATGCAGCATCACGGTTACCAACACGATCATAATGTATCTCAGTACAAGGTCCACACGGACCTGTGTCTCCCATTTCCCAGAAGTTGTCCTACAGTTTCACCAAAAGTTAAGAAGGGAAAGAAGAATGGCATTAAAAGATCCTTATTACATTTCAATGCAAATCAATTAAAAAGTAGGTTTTTAGAGCCTGTCAAACTACCAAAACTTGATAGTGTATTCTTACCACAAAATGCATTCAAGCTTAACCTTGATAGTAATTACCAATTTATCATTGTCAAAGTGATATGTTGATATATACAAGAAGCATTGGCAAAGATACAATGGAAACTCAACTGATTTACTTTTGAAGAAATCTTAATGAAGAGAGTATCGAGAAGTAGTGGTCTAGTGGATTTTATAAAATTTAGGGCAGTGTTATTATCTTCAACACACACGAAATCTGTTCAAGTTTATATTTCTCTTATAGGCCTAACAAGGAAATAGCACCTAAATTCAATTATAAATTTTGGCTGTAACACATCTTCACACAACACCAGAGGTTAAAAAAGGAAAATAACATACTTTGCAACCAAAGGGCAGCACACGTCCAGGTGGAAGAAACTGCAGCCATATATCTCTGGCCTCATTATCAGGTTGAAGGCCAAGTTTGTCATCCCCGCCAAAGTAGGTAGCGTAAATCCGATCAGTGGGTAGCCCGTAGACCTGAGCATGTAAAACAGGGAGGAGTATTCATCAGCTTCCAATGAAATAAACAACCCTACAAAACTACGAAAGGCAGTCGCAGGGTATCTGCAACCTAATGAAAAAGAGAAGAATCAATTTACAAACTTGTGATATGCTGTTGCAAGGGAAAGAGAAGAATACTTTACTGACTAACATGCTGAGTAAATTAAATCACGTGAACAAAGACACATTTCCCTTTTCTGCATGTGTAGGAAGAAAGGATTTGAACTAAAAAGATATTGAAACAAACAAGGTGGCTGATTACCTTTGTTAGAAGCTCCCAAGCCCATTCAATGGCTTCCTTCTTGAAATAATCTCCAAAAGACCAGTTACCAAGCATTTCAAAGAAGGTGTGATGGTAAGTATCTTTGCCCACATCATCGAGATCGTTATGCTTGCCACCAGCACGAATACACTTTTGGGTATTACATGCTCGTGTTAGCTTGCTGAGCTCAGTGTTGGGGTCGGCCGTGCCCAAAAATATTGGCTTGTACTGGTTCATTCCTTTAAAGAAAAAGACAGACAAGTTACATTGTTATTCGTTTTCCTAGCTATCGGCAGATCCCACCACACAAGAGAAATCAATAAAAGGAGACTTTGAGATTGTATACGAATTACATTGTCTTTTATCAATTTGAGAATGATTCAAGTCCCAAAAATTCGACAGTCAAAAGAAGACAGAATAAACTCATCAACTAGCATCCGATGAAAAGATAAACCAAACCCAGTTCAATTCCACAGAACAGTTAAACCAAATTTTCAAATCTCATCGGGAAAAAACAAGAGATAAAATCAAAGATAAAATAGCAATCAAAGTTGTGTATACCAGCGTTAGCAAAGAGAAGAGTCGGATCATTGTGGGGAACAACAGGGCTTGATGGCCAAAACTTGTGGTTTTTCCCTTTGAAGAAATCGAAAAAAGTATCTCTGACTCTCCTAGCAGGCCACTGAATCTCCGATGGTTCGGAACCAGGCATGGCTGCGACGGAGGACGACGAAGAGAATAGGAAGCGAGAGAGAAAGGGGCGGCGTAGAGTGGGAGAGTAAACCCTAGACGGAGGTTTCGTTGAGGATAACACAAGAAAAGCTGCCTTCACTAATCTCATTCAAAACCCAAAACTAACACATTCTCTCTCCTCTTCTCCCATTTTCTGCCGTTCAAATTATATTAATCTGATTGTGATTACCTTTCCATCAAACAATTTTATTTTATGGGAAAACATCAATAAATATTATATGATAAATGTCGGAAAATCTTATTTCTACCCAATAGCAAACATATTAAGGGAAAATGAGAAAAATGGGACACTCTCAAATTGGATTTTGAGTCATGATCACTATTATTTTGCGAATTATATCACACGTTAAAGCTTTGAATCACAAAAGTGTATGTTTCTTATGGATTGTAGGTATGTCTGAGGAGTTACCAAAGCGTCTTTATAAGGAGGGTGAGGAGACACAAGTCACTCAAATCAATAACAACTGCAAGTTAGCCAACATTATTACAAAGTTGGTGAGGTGGTTGCCGAAGGAGCTGAAACAAGTCAAGAACGATCAAGTTTTCTCACAGTTCTTCAAGCCACATGACAATAGTCTCGGGTTCTCTGCTAGAATGATACACAGCTTATTGTGTAGGGAGCTGGTGACATACAAAAGGCACGAGGTTTGGTTTGTATTTGCGAAAAGACCACTGAGATTTTCGTTGCAGGAGTTCCATGCAGTTACCGGGCTTGAGTGCAACACTAGGCTTCCATTTACGTATTTCGATGATTGGGAAGATGATGGTGGTTTCTGGAGCAAGGTGCTGAAGAGAAAAGAATGCATTTCTTTCAATAAATTGTGGAAGAAGCACTCTGCAGCTATTAAGAAGTGGGACAATGTTGATCGAATACGATTTGTCTACCTCGCCATCATAGTCTGCATGGTCTTAGCGAGAGATGAGAAGGCAAATATTCCTCTGAAATACATCAAGGTGGTAATGGATCTTGAGAAGCTTCATAAGTACCCTTGGGGAGTTGCTGCGTTTGATCTTCTTCTAGAGTCGGTGGCAAAAAATAGGGACAAGTTGAAGGAGAAGACTTCTAGTTATGTGTTAGATGGCTTCTCCTATGCCATTCAGATTTGGGCAATGGAAGCTATACCAAAAATTGGAAAGCTCTTGGGAAAAAAACTCGACAAAAGTTTCAAGGATGGTCCTCGATGCATAAATTGGATGGGAGCTGCGAAGGTGCCATATGAGGAGATTATCCAGTTAGAGGACATCTTTTCACCAGAGGTAAATTCGCTTGGTTTTAAATGAGTTCATTCGATGTTAGAGCTTCGTTATAACAATCTAACTCTTAAATGAGTTCATTCGATGTGTAGGATGTCACATACGCATTCATATCATGGTCAAGGAATATGGATGTGTTTGAGAATGCGAGTTTTCTCAGAGTTGACGATGTGAAGGATTGTAGAGTCAATCACCTCCACTTATTGATAAGGTTTGACTATAACTTCAATGACCACATTTGGGAGTTCGAAGAGACTCCAGAGATTTCTTTGGAGCTTCATGCCGAGGAAGCTGAGGATGACGATGACTTTCAAACTCCAATGCCCACTGTAGGCTCCACGGCTAAAAAGAGGAAGAAGAGACTTCCATATCATGGTGTGGAAAAAATAAAGCATAAAGTTCTCTCTAGTAGTAGACCAAAACAAGTGCATTTTGACGATGACATGAAGACTTTTATGGCGGATTTGTTTGCGCAGCAAGTCTCTGCGATGGAGCAGAGGCTACGTAAGCACATTGATGAAAAATTTGAAAGAATGGTGGAGTCACAACGNGGGTAAGAAAGGCAAAGTAACACTCTCTCTATCACTGTCTATTATGTCATTAACATGTTAGGGGCTTGTTAGGGTGTATGCTTGTTTGTGTAATGCATGGATGTGTAATATATGTGTGAACTATGCCGCTAGATGTGTATTTGTGTTGTATTAGATATGTATTTGGGCTTGTAATGGATCATGTGTGAACCAATGTCATAATTTGTGTAATAGATGTGTACTTGTTATGTATTAGAATTGTAAATGGGCTTGTGATGGGCTTTAAAACTCTGTTTTAATGGAATGTTGGTTTCTGTTTGTGTTGATCGTCTTTACCTTTTGAATTGTTGGGCTTGTGATGAGCTTTAAAACACGGTACATGTTTGTTGCATATTTTGATCTACCTAAGGTAGAATATGCATTCTAGTTTTGTTAGTTCGTGATCTTTTGATATTATATCTTATGTTATCACGATCCAGAGGGTGTTAAGGCGAGTCAAGAATCAGAGATCGACTCAAGGATGAGTACTCAAGAATATCTCCACAAAACAATGGATGGACTTTCACAAGCATCGTGCGTGCCTGGTTTTGATCCATCGCAGCCCAAACATGTTGAAGAGCCACGACATTAGTGGACTCCAATGTCAACATTTCGGCCACCAAAAGTTGAGCCAATACCAGAAACTTCAGCTCAACCACCTTGTGAGTTAGAGAAATGGTCTAAACCCATTCTTCGTGATGCACCAATGACTAACGATGGTTTGCCAGATTTGCCATTGTATTATGTCTCTGAAGAAAATTTTAATAGATTCTTCGAATGGTCTAGGATGCCCACTAGTCTCCGGATTGGTCCTTCTGTCTTTAATATGACTGCAGCTATACGTCTAACAAGGGCGGGACAATGGCTTGGGAATGAGGTATTGTTTTCTTAATAACACATATTTGATATAACACATCTTAATAATACATTTTATACAGGATATGGATGCGGTTATTTATATATGGCGAGAGAATGCATCGTTGAGGCGTTGGACTCCAAACCGTATTGCATTCATGAACGCTTTGTTCTGCCTCCAAGTAGAGACGGCATACCTCA
>OVAN01011705.1:0-14429 GCA_900406275.1 Anastatica hierochuntica | reverse complement strand
TCATGTATAATTAAGGATGTTTCATATAGCTCGAAGAGCTTTTTACGAGTTTTTCCTTGTGTGTCATGTATCACGGGTAAAACGTCGTGGGCTTAGAGTGAATTATGGAACGTATTGAACTTGGTCGATCGTCACAAGCTTAAGTTTTCCGTTAACCATTTCGGTTACTACTAGGTTTTGATGTTAAGAATTTATCGTATGATTTCCGTTTCCAGGTTATACGATAGTTGATTACTTGGGCGTTTTTTAGCGAATCGTGGATTGNATGTGTTTTTGTGATAAAAAAGAATTGCGAGACTTGCTGGAAATCTTATTGCGTTCTCTTGTTATCGAAAAACTTTTAAAAATATCGAGTACAAGGCGGATATTTTAAAAATGTGGGAGTATACGAGTGTACGTACACCCACTCCCCCACCCTTTTTTAAAGGAAAGGGACAGTTGAACCCCTCTTGCGAGGAGCTGCCTACCTCTTTCGAGGATCAAGCCGTCTCGTAGTTCAGTTTTGTCGTTGGGATTGACTACTCGCTTGGCGGATCTGCGTCGACCATTTCAGTCTCCGGGACTATGGTTTGGTCGATGGTTTCCTTTGACACCGCGAGAGTAAGATATCTAGGAGCGTTGGGCTCGGAAGAGTGCTCGTTCATTTCTTCCGGAGCCGTTGCCTGGGTGGATGATTCTAGATCATCTTTTGCGGAAGCGTTTTCAGTTGTTGGCTGAGTTAGCTTTGTGCGCTTTGGCTTGGCCATGGGTGTTATTGCGACTTGCCTCAGCTTTTGTTCGGCCAGGAAACAAAGTCGCGCTTGTTTTTGAAAACCCCAGATTACGTCGATTCCGTAGGGCGTTGGGAATTTGATTCTCAGGTGATACATCGACAAGACTGCCTTCATGGAATTTATCCACGATGTTCCCATGATCACCTTGTAAATCGCGTGATGATCGACGACGGCGAAGTCGACGATCTTTGTGACTTCCTTCGCAACCACCGGAAGTTTGATCGACCCGATAGTCATTGACGTCATGCCAGGAAAGCCCGTGAGCGATTTCGGTATCGGTCTGACTTTGGACAACGCGATGTTCATTCTATTGAAGGTATCACGAAAGATGATATCGACAGTGCTACCCGTGTCAACGAGAATTCTTACGACCTCGAGGTCTCTAATGACAAGGTCGATTACGAGCGGATGGTTGTGCGGTTTGTCGAGTTCAACAGTTTTGTACTCCTCGAAAGTGATCACGCTATTTTCGGCATCGCCGAGAGGCGTGGACCAGTTTGCGCTTGTCTAAGCCTTGCGGTGATAGTCCTTTATTGATGAGACAGTGTCGCAAAAGAACTGGGTTCCTCCCATGATCATGTTTACTTTGCGGCGATTCGAGTCGTTGCCTTTTTCATGAGGTTTCCTTCCGCGTTTTGCGTCAGCCTAGGCGACATCGCGCTGGAGCGCTTTGTCGGTTTCGGGTTGGCGGTCAGCATCGCTAATCAGGTCTTTAATGCTGGTCACGTCCGAGAGTTCCCTTGCGAGTAGTTTTGCCGCAAGTCTCGCTCCGAGAACTTTGGAGTTCGCANACTTTGGAGTTCGCAGTGGAGTGACCTTTTGTCTGATGAAACTCGCAGAAGGCCTTCTCATCGTAAGTTGTGTTCCTCGTCCAGGTGTTTCCTTGTTCAAACAGGGAGTTAATGGCATAGTTGTGCGCACCACAGAGGTCTTCTCCCTCGTGGTGGATATACTTGTCGTTTCGGGGAGTCTTTTTCTTCGATTTCTGTTCCGGGACAGAGTCTCTCGAGGATGCCTTCGACGGCTTATGCTTCTGCGATAGGACCTTCATCTCTTCTTCGATGATTATGAAGTCCGTTCCTTTGTGAAGCGCGTCCTGAATCGTTCGTGGTTTCTCGAGGGAAATCAACTTTCTGAACTTAGACTTGTACTAGAGAGTTTTGCGAAGGGCGTCTACTGCGACCCTCTCGCTAATCCCGCTAACTCTCGACATCACCAATTTGAACCTTGTCAAGAAATCTCGAAGAGATTCATCCTCGTGTTGGGACAGGCTCCATAGATCGACTTCGGAATTTTCTCGATCCATGAACATGGAGTACAACTTGAGAAATTCCGAAGAGAGTTGGCGAAAACTTCCGATGGAGTTTCGCCTCAGACGGGAGAACCACTCGAGGGCGGCTCCCAGGAGATGCTCGACGAAAAGGTGGCAGAAGCCAGTGTCTTTTTCCCCCTCCTTGAGTTTCGATCTCGCCAGTGCGATCTGGAAACTCTGAGGGTAAGCTTTCGGGTCGGTGGTCCCATCATACATTGGGATTTTCACCTTTCCGGGTTCTGATACCTTCGCGTTTGTAATGCGAGCAGTGAAAGGAGTCTTTCGAGCCTCGTCGAGGAGTCGATCGATCTCTGGTGCAGCGCTGGTCGCGTGATTGATCTGTGACTTTACAGCTTTCACTTCTGCCGCAGTTTTCGCGATGTAGTTGCGGAGATCATCGAGATCGTGACTGGCGGTTTTGCAAGAAGTCTTGCGCATTCTGTTAGCGACCATGGCCTGCTCTTCAGCCTGTTCCTGTTGCTCAACCTAGAGGACGTTTTCTTCTTCCTTCGTCATGGGTTCATAGATCCGAGAACTACGGCGAGTTTCGCAACCTTTAACCCTTCTCGGGTGTATGTCAGCATCCTCATCCGTAGGATCGGAGTGATTGTTGAAGTCCACGTCGATTCGCTCGGCCTCATGCTCCTCCGTTTCTTTTTCAAGAGCTGGGAGGTCATTCGCGCAAGCACGGGTTGCGACAGGTGTGATCTCATCGGGATATGGTTCTGATGGTTTCTCCTGCGCGTCCCGGAGTGCTCCAGATGGAGTCGCGAAGTTGAGCCTTCTTCCACGGAGTCTGGTTGCTCCACGCGGAAGGATGTTTTTGGTTCTCGCGGTTAAGGTCTCGGCCTATTTCGCGAGAAAGTTGGTGAGTTGGTCACGTTCTGCCGACTTCTTTTCGAGAGTCGAGAACATGTTTTTGATCTCCTCGAACGCCGCAATGTTTGGGTCAGCGTTGACCGCAGTGATGTTCGTTGTCGGAGTGATTTCAACGGTGTCGACGGCGTTTCCGCCTTCAGGAGCTGGTTTGTTGTTCTGTTCATCGGTGTTCATACCTGATCTGTGTCTTAGCATGAAAGATATCGCGTCTGCACCCTCCTTCTAGCGCCAAACTGTGGGAACCGAAATTCTCACTGTCAATGTTATGTGGTTCACGAACTCTCGGTAGCCAAAGATCGACAGATTAAGCACTGAATACGAAAGTTAATGGATAAGAAATACGAAACTAATCTGCGAGATAAGATCAAACAAAAAAAACGTGAGTAAAACGAATATGCGAATAGATTGCGAGATTCAAGTTAACGAGATTTGTATGACGAAATTGAGATGAATAACAAAATAAAGACAATACGAAATAGATTGCGAAGCGAGATATGTAAAATGACAGTAAAGTAACAGGATTCGTAATGAAAAACATTATGAATACGAAAAGGAATCGTGATTCAAAACATGAACGGATACGAATAACAACAATCGAAAACCACAGATAACCAAGAAAGTATAAGGGATCTTATTCGAATTCGTGGTCTGAGCGTGCGCAACCGGTGTTAAGCCGTGGCCGCGAGAACTGTTGGCGACGATTACCTAGAACTACAGCGTAGACTCGTAACCTAGTTGAGACGCACCTCGCTAACGAAAACAAAGTAAGAACCCTAGTTTTTTCTAAGTGTTTTGCGGTGACAAAAATTGTGTTGTATATCTCTTATCATTCTCCTTCGCACCCTTTATATAGGTCTTTGTGGGCTTGACTCGTTTCCTTTTTCATCCCCGATTCGTGCATATCTTCTCGTGGAAATATTCCTTTTCCCTGAATCGCATATATCTTTTTTGAGATCCTTCCTTATCTTCTCGAAACTTACCATTTTCGCGAAACCTTGGCAAACCGTCATCATAAATGGGCCACTTCTTGCCTGAAATCGTAAGTGGACTGTTATCGCGATTTGGGCCCTTCCGGGCCGTTTCGCGGCTAAGTGATTTTGACGATTTCTTTCGGAGAAACCGTTTCTTGTAAGACCAAGCGGTAATAGTTTCGTGGAATGATAAGACTAATCGTATCGTTTAGACTCTTTCGGTGTTTAAGTTAACCGTCGTCATTTTATAGAATCAATACGAAGTCCACAAAAAGTACGAATCCTTACGATTATCGTCACGACGGTTTAACAGAAACTCCAATCGAGATGAAACGAGAGACGATCAAGTGACGATTTGAAGGAGATGATGATCGAAAAGGACGTGCTTCAGCCAACGGATAACGGCTAAACGTTGTCCGCATCCTAGCGCCATCTGGAGCCAAGACCGAGCCCTGGTCTTGGCGCCAATTGGCGTCAAAACAAGCTCTCTGTCTTGGCGCCAATTGGTGCCAAGGCGGACCTCCGGTCTTGGTTGCAATCGACGTCTAGATCGGCCTCTAGTTCGGCCGTCAATCGACTCCAAGACTCGTTCGTAGGTTTGGCGTCAATCGGCGTTTAGATAGTTCTCCGAAACGACGCGGTTCTCTGATGCTTTCGGTGATTTTGTATCGCTCTGAAGGTTGTATCGTCTGGCCTTGTGAGAGTTTTCCGAAAGCCATTGATGCTAACTTTAGCATTCAGATGCTTTAGTTTCTCGCGGACGGATAGACTTCTTTGAAAGATCGTCTAGACCCCAATTGGCTTGCGGTCTAGACGACGTTAAGTCTAGACAACGGTAAGTCTAGTCGATGATAAGTCTAGACGACAACGAGTCCAGACGTTTGTCGTGTTTTTGAGTAAGTCCGATTAGAGATGCGATCTTGGACGTTGATTTCGAGATGGCTGTTTTTGACACCAACACCTATTATGTTTGGCTTCTTGTGTATTCTAAACTCATGGTTCTCTATATAAGAACCATAACTTGTATTGTAAAACTTATCAAGGAAAATACGTTCTCTCCTTGAATACTTTCTGTCTTTCTATACTACAACATTCGACCAGCTCTTGTTCTTTCTAATTGTTCATCATGTTCTTCATTTAGTAACTCTAAATCTATTTAACTCTTTCATGGTACCAAAGCTTGGCTCAAATTCTCCTATTCAACTCTATTTTACTCTCTAATTTCGCTTAAAACTCTCTTATCTTCCTCTTATACTTTATGTTTTTGTATCTCTCTTCTATTCTACACTAAAAACTTATGGATAACACAAATATGTTAGTAATTCCAGTTACTCAATCTTGTGTGCTTGTGGAAGCATGTAGAAGAAGATGAAGCTTGCAAGACCAAGTGCCATGCAAAAGAGGGTAAGGAAATAGCCCTTGTAGATGAGAATACATGGTTCCAAGAGAACCAAAGTGTGTTGTCCATACTCCAAAACTCTCTTGAAGCATCAACTTTAGGGGTGTTTGATGAAGGATTCTATGCTTGTTGAGATGTAATTTGAAGTGTGTTTCATTTAACAATCATGATTGTGAGGCTTGTATTCTAAGTAAACATTGCAAGTCTAATTTTCCTAAATTGGCAACTATTTATAAAAATTGTTTCGATCTTATTCAATTGGATGTGTGTACTGCACCATGTTTATCTACAAAAAACTATAAAAATTTTGTTACTTTCATTGATCAAAACTCAAAATATACGCGGATAACTTTAATGCCATCTAAAGATAGAGTGTTTGATGCCTTTATTAATTTCCAAAGATATGTATCTAACCATTTTAATGACAAGATCAAAATTTTTAGATTTGACAATGGTGGAGAATACATAAGTAATTAATTCAAATTACATATTAACAAGCATAGAATCCTTCATCAAACAAGATGTCCGTACACTCCTCAACAAAATGGAGTAACCGAAAGAAAGAATAGGCATCTAATGGAGGTGGTGAGGTCCATGATGCTTCACAGAAACGTGCCAAAGAAATTTTGGAGTGATGTCGTTGTATCCGTGTTTTATCTCATCAACTGAATCCCTACCAAGATTCTTCAAGACACCTCTCCATATGAGGTGTTAAAAAAATCTAAACCATTCATTAATCATGTACGCGTGTTTGGTTGTACTTGTTTTGATTTAGTTCTCGAAGAATTAAGGAACAAACTTGAAGCTAAAAGCACAAAGGCATTGTTTATTAGATACTCCGGTACTCAAAAGGGTTACAAGTGTTATATTCCAGAAACCAAGAGGATGATGGTGTCTAGAGATGTACATTTCATTGAATCAAAGGGATACTTTAAAGAAAAAAAATTAAGATAATTTGAAGGATATTTCAAGCTCCCCTTCGGATAGAGCCAATAAGCTAAGATTGATACTCCAAAGTCTCGGGATCACAGGTCTTGAAGTTCTTGAGAGGACCGAGCCACATGGAAAATCACCAAAGGAAGACATTCTCGTTGATCATGAAGGGTAAAACAATGATGCATCACCTAATCATGATCAAAGGGAAGTCTACGAAGAAGGAACTGAGGTAGAGTCTCAAATCTATGATGCATCTGAGGGTGAAGATCAAGAGCAAGTGGAAGAAACTCAAGAGGTATCCGAGAATGATAGTCAAGGAGTTGAATAAATACAACCTCTAAGAAGAAGCACAAGTAAACTAGATGATCCTTCAAATTAGATGAATAAGAGGGTGTATTTCAACAATAAAGTCGTAGCTCGACCCATTCAAGCTACATGCTCTTTGGCCATGTATCCTCAAGAGCATTAAGTCTTCATGGCTAACTTGGATTAAAAATACATACCAAGGACGTATGAAGAAGTCAAGGAGCACAAGGTTTGGAGAGATGCGGTTGAGGATGAACATAAAGTTATGGATGCTAATGAAACATTATTTGAATCTGTGCTATCAAAGGGAAAAAAATTGTGTCAAGCAAATGGGTCTTCACAATCAAGTATAAGAGTGATGGATCGATCGAGAGGCACAAAGCAAGACTAATTGCAAGAGGATTCACACAAGTATATGGAGAAGATTACAAAGATACATTTGCACCTGTGGAAAAGCTTCACACAATTTGGATTGTTCTCTCTCTTGTCGTGAATCTTGAATGGGATCTTTGGCAAATGGACGTCAAGAATGCATTTTCGCAAGGAGAACAAGAAGACGAAGTAGAATGCGTCCTCCCCCGGGTTTGGAGTACATTGTCAAGCCGTGAAATGTACTAAAACTCAAGAAGGCTATCTATGGACTCAAGAAATATCCAAGGGCATGGTACCATAAACTAAGAACTACACTTAATGGAAGAGGCTTTAGAAGATCCGAGGCGGACCATACTTGGTTCACACTTCTTAATTTGAGGCGGACCATTCTTGGTTTACACTTCCTAATCCGAATGGAATAGTTATAGTGCTTGTATATGTGGATGACATCATCATAACGGGCAGTGACAAAGAAGGTGTACAATCCACAAAGGTATATCGTAATTCCGTATTTGATATTAAAGACTTAGGTGAACCAAAGTTCTTCCTAGAAATAGAAATATGTTAATCTAAAGAGTGGTAATTTATATCTCAAATGAAGTACAAACTTGATATGTTGTGTGAGATAGGTAAACTTGAAGGAAGAGTAGCCAAAACCCCTCTTGAAGATGGTTTGAAGGCTTATCTATCTCACCATCAAAAGACCGAATATATTCTTTGTCGTGAATCAAGTGAGCCAACACATGCAATCTCCAAAGAGGTATCATTGGAAGATGGTGGAAAGAAGCCTTTGTTATTTGAGTGGATCTTTGGAACATGGAGTTTGGATGGATTGTGCATTAAGAACACTGAGAAAGTAGGATATTATAATGTGGATTGGACCGGATATAAGAATGATAGGAGATCTACTACCGACTATTGCACATTCATTGGAAAAAATCTGGTCACTTGGAAGTGCAAGAAGCAAAAGGTTGTGTCATGTTCTAATGATGAGGTCTAGTATAGAGCTATGAGGATACTCACCAATGAGCTTATTTTGGATCAAGAATATCCTCAAGGACTTAGGCATTGAGTCATCATCACCAATCATAATGCATTGTGATAATCAAGCCACAATATTTATAGTGTCTAACTCGGTGCTTCATGAGAGTACAAAACATATCGAGGTGGATTTTCACAAGGTCATACTAATGGTTGAGCAAGGAGTCATACTACCATGTTATACAAGAAGTAAAGATCAATTAGTGGATATCTTCACCAAGGTTATAAGCAAGAAAATTTATGAGTCCATATACCCACGACTTGGACTCACAAACATTCAGATATGAGATCTTCTTAGCCATGGAGACTAGTTTTCTTTTTTCCCAAAGGGTTTTCCTACTTAGGTTTTAACGAGGCAATAATTCATGGTTCCAAGCTTACCTATAGTAAGGATCTATAGTTAAGCTTGAGGAGAGTATAAAATCATATAAGGTTGGTGTCAATATTAATCATGCTTATGTGAGTTTAATATAATAAAAGAAGTCAAATCTATAAAGAAAAAGAGGTAGTAGCATTGATGTGAGGCACAAATACTAAAAGAGGAAACATCATAGGTCTTAGTTAAGGAGAAGCAAGAAGGAGTTGTCAAAGAGGAAGGACACTTAAAACATTAACTTCTAGTACTTGTATTTGTTCTTATTATGTTTGGCTTTTTGTGTATTTTAAATTCATTGTTCTTTATATAAGAACCATCATTTATATTGTAAAACTTATCAAGGAAAATACTTTCTTTCCGTGAATACTTTCTCTCTTTCTATACTACAACATTCGAACAGCTCTTGTTCTTTCTAATTCTTCATCATGTTCTTCATTTAGTAACTCTTAATCTCTTTAATTCTTACATAAAAACATATGCGATTTAGGGTTTCCTCGCATATTAAGTTTCATGAAAATTTCGGGTTTCGGCAAATTATGTTCTCTTCACTCATTTAAGTCTATGCAAAATTTGAGCATTTGAAATTCACAGATGTTTCAAACATATAATGATTCATGCGTAATTAGTGTGAATTTTTATATGTATTTTTGTGCACAAAACCTAAAATATTTTTTTGTGCATAATCAGTGCAGAAACAATATGTGTGAAAACACTCAGCGCACAATTCGTGCATAATATTTTGAATGTGCAAATTTTTGGATCAGGATATCACCACAGTGACCTTATCCTAGTATAAATTGCATATTTGATCTATCTATGTATTAATTAGTTGCACACAAGTAGACTATGAACATGACATATGATCAATAAATTAAAAAGTGTTTGTATATGGGTAGATTAAGGATATCCACAGATAACTTTGTCTAAATAATTAAATACAACACTTGTTATTATTTCTTTAATTCTATGAGTATTAATGAAACTATGGTGACTACCCACAGGAGAACTATAATTTTTTTCATAGTATTCAATAATGACTTATCGTGTTGGTTATGTTTTGAAGACTAATTAAACCTTGATGTATCTCTTAATTGTAGCATCATTTCCTGCTAATTTGTCATCCATGGTCTCTTCTGTTCCTATCCTCAATGGAAGCAACTTTTCAGAATGGAAAGAGAAAGTTGAGTTCACAGTAGGAGTACTCGACTTAGATTTGGCACTTTGTGATGATGACCCAAATCCATTAACAGAGGCTAGTATTGAGGAAGATAAAGTTCTCCATAAAGCTTGGGAGAAATCGAACAGATTGAGCATTATTTGTTTCGAGGATGACAATAGCTAGCAACATCAAGACTTCCCTTCCAATAGCTGATAAGACTAAGAATTATCTTAAATCTATAGAAGAACGATTTAAGACTGCAGACAAATCCCTATCAGAGAAACTTTTGGCAGATCTTACAACCATGAAACATGATGATGCAAGGTCTATGCATGAACATTGCATTGAAATGACTAACCTTGCAGCTAAGTTGAAAAGTTAAGGACTGAATGTGGATGATTCATTTCTTGTCCAACTTATCCTAAATTCTCTTCCTCCTTAGTATGGACCATTCCAAATTCATTATAACGCCATTGATGAAAAGTGGACATCTAATGAATTGGCTAACAAATTGGTACAAGAGGAGGCTAGGCTTAGCCGTGAAGGTATTAAAGTTTCCCATTATGTCCAAAGAGCTGGATTTGAAGCTGGGAAAAGGCATCAAGAAAGCCATAAAAGAGCACCACCTAGAACAAATGAATCCAATCAAGTCGATGAAAAAAGAACGGCACAAAGAGATGACAGATACAAATTTTGCAAAAAGTTTGGACACTTTAAGAAAGATTGCTCTAAAAGAAAAGAATGGTTTGAAAAGAAAGGTAATCTATGGGATTCGTGAGCTTTTTCGAAACTAATCATACTTATGCTTCTCCTTCTACTTGGTAGATTGATGATGGTGTCAATTTACATGTGACAGGTTCCTTGCAGGGATTTCTTATGACCCAAACCATAAAGGCAAGTCAAAACTACTTATTAATGGGAAATTGAGCAAAGCGCCAATTGAAGCTATTGGCTCTTATCGTCTCATTTTGGATATTGGATTATGTTTAGAGTTCTTTCAGACTCTTTATTTTCCTACTATTTCCTGTAGTTTAGTTTCATTAAGAAAACTTGACTCAGCTGGTTTTAAATCAACTCAAGGAGATGGTTGTTTCAATTTATTTACAATTCTAAAAAAATTGGTAATGCAATGTTAATCGATGGCCTTCATATGTTCAAATTGGTTGGTCAATCTGATGAACACATCTCACCCTGGAAACTAAGAGTGGTCGTAATCGCAAAACATGTGCTGATAAATCATACTTTTCGTGGCATAAAAGGATGAGACATATATACTGTGAAAGAATTAGAAGGTTGGTAAAAGATGGAGTCATCCCAAATCTTTAATTTACCAACATTAAAAGAGTGTGTATATTTCATTAAGTGTAAGCAAACGAAACACACTAAGAAACGAGCCACAAGAAGTTCACAGCTTCTAGAAATCATACATACAAATATTTGTGGACCTTTTGACGTTCCATCTTTTGGAGGTTAATATTATTTCATCACCTTTATTGATTATTCACTTTATTATTATCTCTATGTATTGCATGAAAAGTCTTAATATGTTGATGTTGTACAAGTATTTATTACTAAAGTAGAGAGACAATTAGATAGAGAGGTGAAAATCATTAGGTCAGATAGAGGAGTTGAGTTTTATGGTAGAAATGATGAAACAGGACAACATCCTGGACCATTTTCAAAACTTCTCCAAAAATTAGGAATTGTTTCTCAATACACAACTTTTGGTTCTCTATGGAAGAATGGTGTAGCTGAAAGGCCTAATCGTACTTATATGGGAATGGTTAAATCCATGATGAGTCATGCTAACTTACCTATATCCTTGTGGATGGATGCATTACATACTGCAGTCTATATCTTGAATAGGGTTCCTAGTAAAGTAGTTCCAAACACTCCTTTTGAACTACGGAAAGGCTGGAAACCTAGTTTGTCACATCTCCAAATTTGGGGATGTCCAGCTGAGGCAAGAATATATAATCCATATGAAAAGAAATTGGATTTCAGAACAATTAGTGGTTTCTTTATAGGTTATCTTGAGAAGTCTAAAGGATATATATTTTATTGTCCAAACCATAGTACGAGATTTGTTGAAACCGGTAATGCCAAATTCTATGACAATGGCGAAATCAGTGGGAGTGATAAAGTTCAAGATAAGATCATTCAAGAAATTAGGGTTAATATTCTTTTACCCTCAATTCCAAATGTTATTGGGAATCCTTAAATTGTTGAACCGTTAAAAATGAGGAAATCTCAGTGAATGACCATCAACCTCAGAAAGAAACTATCACCAATAACGAAATTAAAGCACAAGAGGAACCAACATTAGGAAGATTTACTCGTACGAGGAGATCTTCTACTTCTGATGAATTCATGCTTTATCAAGTATAATTTGGAGAAATGAATTTTGAAGATCCGGTTTCTTATTCATAAGTCATAAAGGATGTTAATTCTGATAAGTGGATCGATGCCACAAAAGATGATATGAACTCTATCGCTAAAACAGAGTTTGGGATGTAACTCAAATGCCTAAAGGACACAAGCCAGTCGGGTACAAGTAGATTTTTAAGACTTATGTTGCAATTTCAATTTCATTTTGGTTATCATCATATTGTAAGAGACCCATGTAGAACTAGTGGTGGTCTTTCTTTATTTTATAATAAAGATTATGAAGTTAAAATTTTATTTGTTAATAATCGTATCATAGATATTGAGGCGATTATGAATGGTAAAAGATTTTTCTTTCATTTGTCTATGGCGACCCGGTAATTAAAAAATGAGAGGAGGTGTGGGAACATCTAACATGGTATGGTATAACCTGGTCTGATCCTAGGTTTGTTATTGGCGATCTAAATGAAATAACGAGTAATCATGAGAAACGTGGTGGAAAATTGCGGAGCGCATCCACTTTTGTACCGTTTAATAATATGATTAGTAATTTCGGTTTGTTCGAATTTCCAAGTTTTGGGAATGTTTTCTCTTGGCGAGGGTGGAGACAGAAAAAATTGGTACGGTGCCGCTTAGATCGGGCTTTGGCAAATGATGATTCGCACAATTTATTTTCTTTTTCACATGTCGAGTATTTAGCAATGATTGGATCGGATCATAGACCAATTCTTGTGACGATAGAGGACAAAAAACCAAAGGATAGGAGGCAATTCTGTTTCGACAAGAGATGGATTGGCCGAGATGGTTTAATGGAGGCTATTGCAGATGGATGGAGGGGAAACACAATACCGATTGGGTTTCTTGGTAAGATTGGAAATTTTCGGAGAGAGATATCTCGATGGCGGACGAAAACAGAAACAGATGACAGGGGAAGAATAGAGGAATTAAAACTTGCTCTTGACAAAGCGCAAGATGATGAACAATGCCCACCGGAAAAATTGTTAGAAATTTCTCTAAAGCTTAAGGACGCTTATAAGGATGAAGAGCTGTACGGGCAACAAAAGAGTAGGGATATGTGGCTTCTTTAGGCTGACTATAATTCGTCTTACTTTCACGCGCAGACTAAGCAGAGGCGGTCGAGAAATAGGATTGCGGGGTTACATGATGAAGGAGGAGTTTGGCTTACCAAGGATGCGGATGTCTGAGGGGTTGCGGTTAAATATTTTGACGATCTATTTACTTCTACCGATTCCTCAGAGTTTGAGGATTTTTTTGGCTGAGATTACACCTATGGTTAATGCTCAGGCAAATCAGCGTCTAACGGCTTTTGCTACAGAAGCTGAGGTTCGGAAAGCTTTATATATGATGCATCCAGAAAAGGCTCCAGGACCTGTAGTATGACAACTTTATTTTTTCAGAAATCATGGCATATAGTTAAATCGGATGTACTGGGCTTGGTTAGTGACTTTTTCCGGAATGGATTTTTTGAGGAGGGGTCAAATTTGACAAATATTTGTCTACTCCCCAAAACGGAACGTCCGACACGAATGAGTGAAATCCGCCCGATTAGTTTATGTAAAGTCGGATATAAAATAATATCAAAAATCATATGTAACAGACTAAAAGAGGTATTACCAAATTTGGTTTCCAAAACGCAATCGGCTTTTTTCCGGGGGCGTCTAATAACCAATAATATTCTGATAGCTCAGGAAATGTTTCACGGCTTACGAAAAAATCCGTCGTGTAAAAGGAAATATATGGCGATCAAAACGGACATGAGCAAAGCTTATGACCGAGTTGAGTTGCCTTTTATAGAGCACCTCATAAAAAGGATGGGTTTCACGGATAAGTGGGTAGGTTGGATGTTGTGGTGTATACAATCAATTAGATATAGGGTCCTTATTAATGGTCAACCTCACGGGTTAATTAAACCGATTCGGGGTTTGAGACAGGGTGACCCACTTTCGCCGTACCTCTTTATTCTATGTACAGAGGCATTGATATCAAATTTTTAAAAGGTAGAAAGGGTTAAGGCAATTACGGGGTTGAAGGTGGCTAGAGGTTGTCCCTCGATCTCGCATCTGTTATTTGCAGATGATAGCCTATTTTTTGTAAGGCAACCAGAGGGGAGGGGGAAGCGGTTTTACGAATTTTATAGCAATATGAAAAGGTCTCGGGTCAACAGATAAATTTCTCAATTTCCTCGATCCAGTTTGGACATTTTGTTCCCGCTGAAGTCCAGGCTGATATGAAAACCCTATTAGGGATTACAAGTTTAGGTGGTATGGGTTCCTATTTAGGGTTACCTGAAAATTTAGGTGGGGCAAAAATGCAGATCTTCGCATTTGTTCGGGAACGTTTGCAGAGTCAAATTAATGGATGGACCTCGAAATTTTTATCAAGAGATGGGAAAGAGGTGGTAATCAAGTCGGAAGTATTGATAATTAAATCAACAAGTGTGAGATAAGCCTTAATCATATTTTGTTTAGATTTAATTAAAAGGATTTCTATCTTTGGAAA
>OVAN01011704.1:0-14430 GCA_900406275.1 Anastatica hierochuntica | reverse complement strand
AAGTCTAGATCTTAGTTAGCTACTCTAAAACCTAGCATTAAGCACACCAAAACCTTTGGAAACCTAAGATTATCCATCCCTAACACCATATCACAACCTAATCTAAGTATATCTAAACATTCATGGTTCCATCAACGAGACTACTCACACAACATGAGAAAAAGAGAGAAAAGATGAGGAATATAAGCATGATCTAATAGATAAAAGATTTGAGATACAAGAGAGACTCTTGATCTAAAAGATCAAGAGAATCAACTTAGAGTATCAATAAAAGTGTTAAGAAGTAGATAAAAGAGTTGTAAAAAAGATGTCTTTGTTCTTGGAGGCTAAGGGGGTATTTATACTAAAGAGAGAGTGTAAGAAGCCCTAAAAAGGGTATTTTCGGGCAATGTTGTCAGTCGTCGACCTCACAGGTCAATGGGAGCCAACCTAGGGTCGATGGCTGGTAACCTACAGATGAAAACATGCTGGTTGCTGCCCAGGTTGCTGGCCATCGACCCTAGGTAGCTAGCCATCGACCTGCAGGTCGATGGGAGCCAACCTTGAGCAATTTTTGATGCTTCTTGCTCCTCTTTGATGCCTAGTTGATCTCCAACTCTTCCATAGCATTTTTCTTCTTTTCTCCATGATTTATTAGCTTCAAATCCACCTTGCATTCATGCTTAGAGCCTCCATAGATCCATCCCAAGATGCACCTACAAAATGCAAAGAAAATACATGCAAATGCAAGATGATCCTAAACTAGACTCTAAACTCAACGTAATGCATTCTAAGACTTAAATTCCATATATACAACCTAAAATTGGATAAAACTAAGCTAAAATGAACCTAATTATACATGAAAATATATACACATCAAGGACGACCTTGATGGGAGCTGAGGTTACTAGCATGATCGTATGTGCTTGGAAGTAGGGCCTTAGTTTTCAGGCTACTACAACCAAGGCCAAGGCCAAATTCTCCAGGTGACTGTATCGTGTCTCTGAATCCAGAAGTGATTTGTTAATGTCGTAGACAAGATGTTGGATGGCAGCTTCTTCTCTTATGAGGACGCCGCTAACGGTGTGATCGGAGACGGGGAGATATAGTAGTAGGGGCTCTTTGTCCTTGGGCTTAGATAGCAATGGCGGTGTAGATAAATAATCTTTGAGGGCTACCAAGGCTTCTTTGCAGTTGTCATCCCATACGAATTTCTTTCCTTTCTTGAGGGCTTCGAAGAAGAGCTGCGACTTGTCTAATAGCCTTGAGATGAACCTACTAAGGGCCGCCATTCTTCCTGTTAGCTTCTGGATGTACCTAGGAGTTTGCAGCGTTGGGATCCCTTGGATTGCTCTTATTTGCTCCGGATTTGTTTCAATTGCTCGATCAGTGACGATATATCCTAAAAACTGCCTGGAACTGACGCCGGAAGGAGCACATGGACGCGTTGAGCTTCATCTTGTATTTCCGGAGCGTGTTGAAGGCTTGGTGTAGGTGTAAAATATGATCTTCCGCTAGTAAGACTTTACTAGCATGTCGTCGATGCACACCTCCATGGTTTGATCAATATATTCGGCAAACATCTGGTTGGTCAGCCTTGGGTAAGTGGACCCAGCGTTGTTGAGGCCAACGGGCATCACTTTGTAGCAATAGATCCCTTGAAACGTCATGAGCGCTGTCTTCTCTTGATCACTGGGGTGCATCAAGATTTGATTGCACATGCCGAAGACATCCATGAAACTCATGAGTTGGTGCCCTGTGGTGGCATCGACTAGCTTGTCGATGTGTGGAAGAGAGAATGTATCCTTGGGACAAGTCTTGTTGAAATCTGTGAAGTTGATACAGACTCTCTATTTCCCATTCTTCTTCCTCACGACTACCACGTTGGCTAGCCATTCAGGACATCGCACCTCCTATATGAATCCTGCTTCGAGGAGGTTGCTTACTTACTTATTGACGATGTCATCTCTTTCAGGAGCGAATTTCCTTCTTTTCTGCTTCACCGGTGGGTGGTCCGGGTTAACCATTAGTCTATGCGAGATGATGCTAGGGTCGATCCCTGGCATGTCCGCATGCGACAAGGCAAAGCAGTCTTGGTTAGACCGAAGGAAACATATCAGCTTTTCTTTTAGGTCTAAGGAGATACGCGAGCCGATCTTCAGTTTCCGGGAGGAATCACCTTCAACCAAGGGAACTTCATCCAGCTGTTTGATCTTTGCTTCTTCATCGTGGGTATTGTCCTTTGCCAAAACTGATATCGGAAGTATTAGCGTGCTTTTGAGAGTAATCTCATAGCATGATCTAACATCTTTCAAGTCTCCTTTGATTTCCCCTACTCCCTAAGGGGTCGGGAACTTTATGACTTAATGTAGAGTGCTAGAGACACCCTTCATCGTATGGACCCATGGTCTTCCCATGATGGTGTTGTATGCCGATGGACAGTCTACGACGGCAAACCTAGTTCGTTGGTGGACTTTCACTCCCCATACACTAAGGGTGACTTCCCCGATGGTATGGATTGTCTCTTCGCTTAAACCTATCACGACACATGCTCTCCGTATGATATCAAAGTCTGGAATCCCCATCTCTTCGGCGGCTCTTGCAAAAAGAATATTGTTTGAGCTTCCATTGTTGATGAGGACCCTTCTGACAATGTAGGAAGCCATGGTTAGGGACACAACCAGGGCGTCATGATAGGTAGTGTTACGGGTGATTTTGGTCATTCTTTGTAAGCACTACGGAAGCCGGAGGTCGATGAATGTTTAGCGTATATGGTTTGAAGGTGTCCTAAGCTCTTTAGATTAAGAATTGTGAAAAGATGAGTTGTATTAAATTCTTTAGCCTAGGGTTTTCACCTCTCAAATTTTAACCCTTAAGCTTTTTATTTATACAAGGAGTTAATGATTATCCCTCAAAGATTCAGATATATCATGATTATTTACAGAATATATGCATCTTTATCTACAGAATATACATTATTTTCTGCTAATTTAAATAGTAAAAATAAGTATGAGTCGGTGGTCGGTTGGCTTCCGGCTTCCGGCTATGCAACGTCGTCTGGCTTCTTGCTTCTGGGCATTCCCCTGCCTTGAGGTCTTACTGTTGTACTCCATTTAAGCATGGGGGAATTCCCATGATCTAAATTACTCCCAACAGTTTGCCCCTTGTTGTGCAGGTTCAATCCGAAGCTATGGAATAACATGTCTTCCATATAGCTTAGGCAGAAAGCCATTAGTTGCTCGGCCTTTTTAGTTGTGACTTGTGCTGCATTTGCTTCCCATATGTGCCTATTTACTTATAGCTTGAGTACCGTTAGGTAACGGGCGTAGTTGTCGCTGGAGGTTACGTCTGGCTCTTGACGTCCAACCTTAGGGTTTTGAATTTCAAACTTCGTGAGTTGTTAGCACTTTTTAGGGACCGTTACCTTGTTGGAAGATCTCAACCATTGATCTTGTGAAGATTATGGGAGAAAATTGTAGCCGTTGACAAAGAATTGAGAAAAGAATTATAGTCGTTACCGTTACAAAATATGCGCCTATGATTGGACGCGTGCGGCTGGAATTAATTTTCTTCTCTTCCCTTTTAATTTTTTCTTTCTTTTCTCTCTTGCATCTTATCTTCATCTTCTTCCTTTTTCTGCTAAATTCCTTGCTTCTGGAATCATTGTTCGGGCTTTTTCATCTGCAATTTAAGGTTAGATCTTCTTCCTCCTTCCTCTTTTTGCTTCTGCTAGGATAAATTCCAGAGAATAACTTTTAGGGTTCCGGATCAGCCTTAGCTTCTAAGCTCTCTTGCCCCAATCAAACCCTAGATTCAAAACCGAAACTCTTCTAAGCCTAGAATGACTAGCTCTGGCGATGAGTTCTCCCCCGTAGCTTCGTCTTCCGTTGGCGCTCGTTAGTCCTTCTATCGAGGTTGAAGGATCTTTCGAGGACACAGAGATCCCTGAAGTCGATCCTCAACCCTTGCAATCTGCTGCAGGTCCGGAGCTCCTAAAGGTAGATCCTTTTTCTAATGTGAGCTCTGAGATCTTGGAAGATTGGCGGTAGAAATATTCCATCAGGGAGAGTACCATCTGAGGGTGCCTCGGAATGACGAGAGGGCCTCCGAGTGCCCTGGAGAAGAGATAGCCATGTATGAAGGCTATTTCGAAGCCGAAGTCAGGGGTACGATACCGACTCTAGTGAGGAAGGTCTCAGAGCATTTCAACATTTGTCCTTCCCAGCTGAACCCGCCTTCTTGGAGGATCCTTATTGCCATCCTGGTGCTCAATGAGTTTCATGGGCTAGATCTCGGAATCAACGAGCTTCTCTACTCCTATTATTTTACCCATATTCCTCCTGGTGAGGGCAGATATTACTTCCGCCCTTGAGCCGGTGCTCCTTTAGTGTTGGAGCTGGAGAAGGAGGAGAGGAAGGGGGTGACTTTCACCAAGCATTGGGCTCAGAAGTTTGTTTTTATGAGAGTTGGGTTGTCTTCTAGATTCCCTACCCTTTGGAAGTTCACTGGTAGGTCTAGGATGCTTTTCTCTTTATTGCTTCTAGCATTGTCATTAACATTCTTGCCCTTTTATTTTGCAGAGTTGTCTACAGAGAAATAAGAGGAAGGTAAGGATAGAGTTGAGGAAGCTTTAGAGATTTCTGCTGAAGAAAGGAGCATCCCGTTCTTGCTGAGTGAGGAGGCATTTAGCCAAAGCAACATCAGGGGTTTGTCTACTACTTTTTACCTCTGTTTTATATTCTCTTCTTGACTAACTTCTTGTTGTTTTGCAGGGAACATGTCAGGATCTGGGTCCAAGGAGTTGGAGGACTTCAAAAGGCTCAGGCGGCAAGGAAGGAAAAGTTGGCGTCTGGGAGCAAGACTTCAGAGGTGGTGGATATCTCGAAGTCTCCCTCCGCTGTGTCCACAAGGAAAGGGACCCAGAAGGCCTCTGCTTCCAGCAAGAAGCAGAAGAGTATCCTTGCCATGCAGTCCTCCTCCTCTGTACGCGATCTTGATGGTGCCCTAGAGCACATGCAGAGCTCTGTCTTACCTGCGCTTACTTCTAGCCCTCCCAGTTCTGACAATCTGCGCATATTTTTGACCATGTCCAGAAGGGGATGATCAAGGTAATTGGTTCGCCCTTTGATTTTGGCTGACTTTTGACTGTTTCATTTTCTTCTGCTAACCTTCCTTCTCTTTGCTTTTCAGTTAGCTGCATCGCTCTTCCATGCCAAAGATCTGATCGCCACAGAGGTGATTTTTGCAAGGAAGGCCCAGGTGGAGGACTACCTCGCCAAGCTGAAGGCAGAGAAGGATAAGTCTGATGGCTTAGAGAAGCAGCTGAGGGAGATGAAGGGATTGCTCCGAGGGGTGGAATCGGAGAAGGAGAAGGCGGCAGAGAAGGTCCTCCCCCTAACTGAGGAGAAGGCGAAGCTGGAAGAAGAGCTTTGCAACCTGGATGCCAGGGTGGCCACCTTCACGGAGAAGATGTCCATGGCTGTCAACGACGCCAAGATCATGGGGGTGTTGGGAGATGGTTCGAGACTACCTCAAGGGTGAGGCGAAGTCTTGGAACTTGAGGGAGGAATTTGAGAATTATAAGATGGTGATGATAGCGGAGGCGGAAGATAATGGCCTCGAAGCTCCCACCTTTGAGATGAACAAAAGATTCCCCTAATCATGACTTCTGTACCCCCAGCGGACTCAGCGCCAAATGTCGAGAAGTCTGCCTCTCCTAATCCTCCAGCTGCCTAGCCTCCAGACCCGGAACCAAGAAACAAATTGCTCTCCCCTCGTGGGATTTTTCTTTTTTTTTGTTGATGATGATTTGCCCCTGCTTTGCCTAGTTCTGCCCCTTGTGGGCTTTGTAATGACTTTTCATGGCCTTAGTGGCCTTAACTCTTGGATGGCCTTCCACGCCTTATTTCTGTTTGCCCTTTGGGGCTTAAGAGTCGTATTTCAGCCCTTTGTGGCCCTTCATGAATGTTTTTATATGTTTCTAGTTCTCTGCTGATTTTTTGCCTAAACAGACTCTTGACTTAGATTAAGAGATGACATTCATTGTGTGGCGTTGGCAAGTCTTTTACCCTTGGCTTGTGGCTATAAGCCTCCGGCCTTTGCGTTTCGATAGTATTGACTTCCGGCTTTTTAGCCTCTGGTCTCTTATTGATGTTCCAGCTGTTTGACTTCTTGCTTCTTGGCCTCTAGTCTTTGTCGTGTCATGTGATAGTTCTGGAGTTCTCAGGTTGGGATAATCTCATTATCCCTTCTTTTTTTTGAGGGAGTTCTGCTTCTTGTCCTTAGACAATGCTTAGGTCCCCGAGATGTGTTTTGTCCTGCTTTGGGTGACTAGTAATTTGGCCTCCTGATACCCGAAGGTATCTTCTGGCTTTGTGGCATTCTGTTACCCGGAGGTAACCACTAGCTTGTTGGCATTCTGTTACGTGGAGGTAACCACTAGCTTGTTGGCATTCTGCTACCCGGAGGTAGCCACTAGCTTGTTGGCATTCTACTACCCAGAGGTAACCACTAGCTTGTTGGCATTCAACTATCTGGAAGTAGCTGTTTGCTTTTGGTGCATTATGCTTCCTACAGTGAAGCCACTATTAGTCTTATTGGTTTGCTGGTATGGATATTCCCCACAAAGAGATCCAAGTGCCAGAATTTTTGTCTACTTCCCACGTCTGGGTAAGTAGGTATAAGTGATGCTCCGTGCTCAGGTCATATAGCTTTTGCATTTATTGTGACCTGGTAAGCAAGGTTAAGCTATTTTGTTTTCTGCTCAACACTTTGCTTTCCGGTTAGCCACTCTCTGTTAAGCAGAATAAGCAATTTTTGTCTCTTGCTTTCTTTCGGGTATTTTCCCTTGTTCAAGCAGAGTTTTCTTTTTTTTTTGAGCTTTTCGCTTTTGTTTTGGAAGGGTACGTTGTTTGTATTACTCCTTTATTGAGGAGAAGTCATTCAACTAATATTCCCTTTGCTTTAACTGAATTTCCTCGTGAGAAAACAATGGTTTTATTGATAGGTATCCTTCCTTAGACGTAGCATGATGACATAACAAAAGATGTAAAAGAATTTAAAAAATCCAAAGATGTAAAATGTATATGGTGTATGGTCGTCCGGATCAGGAGCATTCTTTTAGAAGAAGTAAGACTTTAGGTGTAACGTGTTCCAGCTATTTTGTTGTACTTTTCCGTACATGTCTTGTAACTTGTATGCCACTGATCCTTTGACTTCCACTATTTGGTATGGTCCTTCCTAGCCAGGCGCTAGCTTACCCGCTACCTTGTCCCTGGTGTTGTCAAAGACTCAGTGTAGCACCAATTCGCCTTACTGGAATGTCCGAGTTCGTACCTTCTTGTTGTAGCTGTGAGCTACTTCCTCTTGGTACTTCCAGTTTCGGATTCTTGTGGTTTCCCTTTTCTCATCAAGGAGATCTAGGGACAAAGCCATCAGCTCTTCATTCTCTTATCTGGTTAGAAGCTCTGACCGGGCCGTAGGGACGCTGACTTTGGCAGGGGACACCGCTTTTGTTCATAGACAAAGGAGAAAGGTGTTCCCCCTGTTGAAGTATTGATGTTGGTTCGGCATGCCCATAGGGTAGCTAGAAGTTCGGACGGTTGACTTTTGGGGTGCCATGATTGTTTTTGCAAACCTTGTGCTTTTCTTTGCAGCGGCATGTGTAATGTGACTTATCTCCGAACCTCCAGATATGACTTTGATCACCCTATCATGCCTTGGAGAATCTGGCACTTGACGGCCTGCTAGGGCACCTTCTTCCTGACTATTTAGCACTCCTTTGCTTTGTTAGAGAGGAACTCTCGTAGATGTCCTTTCTTGAGCAGCTCGTTGACTTCTATTCTTAAGGATATCAAATCCTCCGTTCTTTGACCATGGTCATTGTAGAAGTCGCACCATTTGTTCGGATTCCGGCAATGGTCAGACGATATTATCTTCTGGGGCCATGACTTGGCCTCCCATCTCTTTAAGGACTCCTACAAGCTTCGCGCTTGATATTGATATGTTGGATACGTCCGGGCAAGTATTTAGTGGCAGGAATCTTTTGTCGTCCAGCTTATCCAGAGGCTTGTGTCCTTTGGCTCCCTTCTGTCCCTCTTCTCTAGTAGGTCTCTGGTAGAGCTTGTCGTCTCTGGCCGTCTTCTCGGTCTTCATGACTCGAGATTCTTGCCTGGACAGTAGTTCTTCTTCCCACTTGATCAGTGCCTGGGCGCGGGAGAGCATGTCTTCCATCGTTCTGCACTGATATTTTGGGAGCTCCTTGTACAGATCGCCATCAGGCAGAAGTCCTCTTTTAAAGGCAGAAATTGCGGTGACAACACTGCAAATTGGGATCGTGACCTTTTGATTGTTAAAAGCGATGAAGGTAGCTCCGGAGTGGGTCTGCCTTACGCTGTCTGATCTCATAAAGGTCATTAGAGGACTTGGGAGTCACTCTACTGCTAGCAAATTGCTCGCCAAATAGATTAGTCAGATGAGCAAAGGATCTTATGGTTCCAGTCGAAATCGATATGAACTATTGCAAGGCGGCTCTCATTAGGTTGGAACCGAATCCCTTACACATGGCAGCTTCTTTGTGCTCCTTCTGGATCGCTACAGTGAGCATCTTCTGCTTGTACTATGCGATGTGGTTATCCAGGTCGGAAGTCCCGTCGTACGGCTTGATGAATGGGAAAGTGAACTTATTTGGCATGTCGGTGAGTGAGATCTCATCTGAGAAAGGAGTGTGCACATCAGAGCTCAGGGCACTTTTCCTCAGAGGAGGTGCAAAACCCGGAAGTCGTTCGATTACCGACTGCAGTGCCTCAAACTTGCTGGAGAACATCTGTTCAAGTAATCTGGACTTATCAGAGAGTGGGAAAAGATTTCCAGCCTACGACTCTTCTACGTCCATAAGGTCTTCTCACTCTTCAACAAGATTTTGTTTCTCCTGGGCTCTCGTTGCTGCTGGATTTCCTCTGTCTCCAGAGTTATTGATAGGAGGAGAGTCCACAGTTGGCGTTCGGAGCACGTGGACCCTGAACCTCTTATTTGTGGCTTGATTTGCTGTCAAAGCTGAGTTTTCTTCTCTGAGGGTCTCGTTCTCTAGCTCCAATTGCTGTAAATGTTGCGAGTTCTCCTTGAGTGTCTTGGTATGAGTTTCCATCTGCTGTCTCAAAGCCTGAAGCTCTACTGTTGCGGCATCAACTCCAGTTGGAGTTTGATCCCTTCAAAGTTGCTCCATCTCCCTTAGTCTTTTTTGCAAAGTTTCTAGCTGAGATCGCATCTCCTCATAGGTGAGCTCCTTTCTTCCAGGTGTGATGTTCGTTGATTCATGATTGTCTCCATCCATCATCACGTATCTGTTTTTGAAAGCTTCCCCTCCTTCTAGCGCCAACTGTTACGGGTGATTTTGATCGTTCTTTGTGAGCACTACGAAAGCTGGAGGTCGATGAATGTTTAGTGTATATGGTTCGAAGGTGTCCTAAGCTCTTTAGATCAATAATGGTGAAAAAGATGAGTTGTATTGAATTCTTTAGCCTAGGGTTTTCGTCTCTCCACTTTTAACCCTTAAGCTTTATATTTATACAAGGAGTTCATGATTATCCCTCCAAGAATCGGATATATCATAATTATCTACATAATATATGCATCTTTATCTACATAATATACATCATTATCTGCTATTAAATAGTAAAAATAAGTATGAGTCGGTGGTCGGCTGGCTTCTGGCTTTCAGCTATGCAACGTCGTCTGGCTTCCTGATTCTGGGCATTCCCCTGCCTTGAGGACTTACTGTTGTACTCCATCTAAGCTTGGGGGAATTCCAATGACCTAAATTACTCCCAACAAGTAAGCTATCCATTGTCGCCACAAAAAGGAGTGAAGCATATTGCTACTTCTACTCATGCTTCGCTCTTCGACTCTTTCGAAACACACAGGACTCCTTGTGGGGTGCGGACCCCTGGCTTTTCCTGATCCTCGAACCTTCCTGAGATCGAGTTGATCACCCTGGTATGCCTAGGTGATTATGGATCTGATTCCTCTGAAAGCTCGGGACGACTAGGTCGGCGTTGCTGGGTTATCTCAACACTTTTCTTGGCAATGAAGTCCTCGAAGAGTCCCTTTCTTAGAGGTTTTTACTTCCTGCCTTAGCAAGGCGCAGTTCTTGATTTGGTGACCA
This sequence comes from Anastatica hierochuntica, assembly GCA_900406275.1. NCBI lineage: Eukaryota > Viridiplantae > Streptophyta > Magnoliopsida > Brassicales > Brassicaceae > Anastatica > Anastatica hierochuntica. The sequence goes on along the minus strand of OVAN01011704.1, from coordinate 4,289 downwards.
TAGTCTCGGTGGAAACCACACCATTCGGAGTTTCCTCCTTTGGTGTACGCGGAAGATCATGGCTTAGATGGCCACGTGGCGTCCTTGGCGAAACGCCTTAGCTCCGCGATTACCTCTACTGGAGCCGTGGTTAGTACGTCTTCGATGGGCTTGGGTAAAGCCATGTGCTCTTCCTTGTTGGTTACTACCACGGACTTGGCCCACAGATTGGCGGGACTCTTACTGCTTCCTCCAATCCATGTTTGGCCTTTAGATTGGTCCGCTTGTCTGCTAAGGACTTTATCTTGCTTGGGGACTTTAGGACTAGCCTTCGCAGCTACGTGAGCATGATAGACAGGATCCTCTTCCTACTTTATATGTGCTCACACCATAGAAAGGACGTCTTCCATCGTATGGCAAGTGTACTTAGTGAGGTCTTTGTAGAGGTCACTGTAGATGCCTATTGTTTATGCAAACAAAAGACACGATGAAACTTTAAATTTATAAGGTCGTTTCCTAACAATCACACAATCCACAAGTGCACAGATATGTCATTGTAGTACTTTGGGGTCGAACCACAAGGAGCAAACCTTAGCTAGATAGATCTAAGCATTGGGAATACACACTTAAGCATAATCAAAGCAAATAAGACATGTTGGGTTTGTTTTGGTTTTCTTAATAATCTAGAAATGAAATCAAGGCAAGAAAGTCAACAACTTAAATAAAGATAATAAACTTAAATAAAGTAAGGAAACATAAACTTAAAAGATGCTAACTTGAAAAAAAACTATGAACTAAGATGATGGAAAAATGGATGTTATAATGGGTCCACTTAGAAAGATGGTGATAGTAGTGTTATATCACACTATTAAGCACAAATCCATGACCAAAGGCAATACCAGCCTAATCTACTCTTATGGCAAGAGGCCATTTCCTTATCAATCGCATTCGCTCAACTCTCGTTTGTTGCAAATGATAAATCGATTAGGAATCATTAAGATCAAGCCCATATAGTCACTAATCAATCTAGCAAACAACTCTCGTTGGCTAGATTGAAATAAAAAGTATTTGATTCTCCTAGGCTTTTCATTGAACACCTCTCGGGCGAAAAATGCATACATATCAAGATCATAGTTAGCTACTATAAAACCTATGATTAAGCAAACCAAATCCTTTCGAAACCTAAGATTAGCTATCATAACACCATATCACAACCTAATCTAAGTAGATCTAAACATCCTTGCTTCCATCAAAAAGACTACTCACACAACATAAAGAAGAAAAAGAAAGAGATGAAGAGAAAGAGATAGATTTCATAGATAAAGATAGAGTTTTGATCCAAGATAAAAACTTAAAAAGATAGACTCTCGATCTAAAAGATCAAGAGAGAAAGCTGAAAAACTCAATCTTGAAGAAAGAGAATAGTTGTAAAAGTGTTGGATACATAAAACTAGGTTAAAGGGGTATTTATAGGTGAAAGGAAGCTACTTTCTCGTCAATGTTGTCTGGCATCGACCCAAGGGAAGCTGGCATCGACCCCTGGGTCGATGCTGGGTTAAGTTGGGCAGCAAGGCTGTCAAGGGAAGGCAGCATCGACCCAAGGTGAGCCAGCATCGACCCCTGGGTCGATGCCAGGTCTCCTTGACAGCTTTTGGCTTGTGTCTTCTCCCTTTGATGGTGTCCTTTGATCCCATCTTCTTCCAATGCTTCTTGCCTTCAAATCCCTTTAATTCTTTGACCTTTTTTCCTCTAGAATCCATCATTTAAAGCTCTCAAATTGATCTCCAAAAGTTGTACCTACAAATGCAAAAGAAATAATATGAAAATGAAAAAATGATCCTAAACTAGACTCTAAACTCAAACTTATGGATTCTAAGACTTATATGCAATATTTACAACCTAAATGTGGAAGAAACTAAACTAAAATGCATCAAAATATGCATGAAAATATGTACACATCAACTTCCCCGGACTTGTCCTTTGCTTGTCCTCGAGCAAACAACAAAGATCAAATCCGGAAGCGAGGTTTGAAAATGAGAATCCAAGCCAAAGTATGTCTAGAAATGCCTTCAACCCAATGTCCTAAAAAGTATTGTTATATTGAATAAATCATGAATACTCAATGTACTTCGCCATACTTGTCAGAAGAACTATCTCTAGGCATCTAAGTTAAATATCCACATACCATCTTATCTACCTATCCCTTAACATTAAATTAAGCTTATGGCGTGCGGTTTTTACTTATGGGAAAGAAGTCTCAATCCATTCGGCTTAGAATTAAAACGGGATGGGTATTTAAAGAAGTGTTTAAAGGAGGTTTCACTCAATTTCTAATGGTGGTTTTCTCTCAAAAACAAGTAATGCAAGACATATGGCAAATTTAAGGTAGTAGTCGAACAACTTATGCATACAAAGCTAATGCTTTCACTAGGCTAAGAATCTCGATTCCCATTAATTACTTACACTACCCAGATGTGTTTCACTTCTTAAGGCTCTAGAGATCGAAACCCCACATACTCTTTCTTAGCAAGATTCTCAATATTTCCCAATGAGATCAACAACACCATTTTTTAGATTTTTGCTTAGCACTAAGAGACCCTTGTGGGAACCAAAATTCACACTGTCAATATTATGTGGTTCACGGATTGTCTGTGGCCAATATGCGACGAGATCAATCGATGAATACGAGAAATTTGGTTAAGATTACNTACGAAAACAGACTTCGATATTGAAGTAAATAAGATTCAAACTACGAAACGAAGATGTGACAGGATGGAATCAATATGAGACAGATTACGAAGCGAGTTGCATATAACAACGATAAAGTAAAAGGATTCGGATAAGTAAAACGTAAGTGAAGAACAATACGAATACGAAAGTAAATCGCAGATCTAAACAGATTCGTAAACGAAGAACAATATGAAAGTAAACGAAGAACAACTCGTCAAACACAGTTAACGAAGAAAATAAAGAATGATCTTATTCGAATTCGTGGTCTGAGTGTGCGCAACCGCTGTTTAAGCTGTGGCCGCAAGATCTGTTGGCGAAGAATCCCTAGAACTACAGCGTAGACTCGTTACCTAGTTGAGACGCAGCTCGCTAACGAATACCGAGATAAGAAACCCTAGTTTTTTCTAAGTGTTTTACAATGACGAGGAGTCCTGGTGGTCAAAAGTTGTATATCCTGCAACCATCATCCTTGCGTCCTTTATATAGATCTTCGTGGGCTTGGCTCGTTTCCTTTTCCGTCCCGATTCGTGCTTATCCCTTCGTGGAAATATTCCTTTTCCTTGATTCGCATATATCCTTTTTCGAGATCTTTCCTTATCCTGCCGACTTTGACTTTAATCACGAAACCCTAGCGAAATTGTCGTTGCAAATGAGCTGATTCTCGTCTAGAATCGTAAGTGGACTTATCATCGCGGTTTAGGCCTTTTCGAGCCATTTCGCGGCTAAGTGACTTTTACGATTCCTTTCGGAGAAATCATTCTTCGTATGGCTTTGCAACGATAGTTTCGTGAAATGGTAGGACTGATCGTATAGGTTAGACTCTCTCGGTGCTTAAGTTAACCGTAATCATTTTACACAAACGATACGAAATCCTACGGAAAAGATGAATCCTCACGTTTGTCATTACGACGATTTGACGGGAATTCCAATCGAGACGAAACGAGAGACAGTCAAGTGACGATTCGAAGGAAATGACGATCAGAAAGGACGTGGTTCAGTCAACGGACTACGGCTGAACGTTATCCGCGTCTCAGCGCCAACTAGCGCCAAGACAGACACTCTGTCTTGGCGCCAAGGCCATTGCTTGGTCTTGGCGCTAATTGGCGCCAAGACGGACACACTGTCTTGGCGCCAATTGGCGCCAAGACGGACCTTCAGTCTTGGTTCCAATCGACGTCTAGACCGACCTCTATTTCAGTCGTCAATCGGTTCAAAGACTCGTTCGTAGGTTTGGCGTCAATCGGCGTTTATACATTTCTTCGAAACGATGCGGTTCTCTGATGGTCACAGAGGTTTCGTATCGTTCCGAAGTTCGTATTGCGAGGTCTTCCGATAGTTATCCGTAAATTGTGGATGTTAACTTTAGCATTCGGGCACTTTAGTTGTTTGCGGAAGGATAGACTTCGTTGAACGATAGTTAAGTCTAGACGATGAAAAGTCAAGACTAAGGTAAGTCTAGAAGACGTTAAGTCTTGATGACGATAAGTCTAGACGACAGTAAGTCTAGAAGACATTAAGTGTTGATGACTATAAGTCTAGACGACAGTAAGTCTAAAAGACGTTAAGTCTAGACGGCGGTG
>OVAN01011703.1:0-14431 GCA_900406275.1 Anastatica hierochuntica | reverse complement strand
CGCAAATTGTCATTTGCGAGGAACTTGCTAGTAAAACCTTCCTCGCAAATTTACCTGTTTCTTGTAGTGAACCACAAAATGCAATTGGTACTCTGTGATCTTTATTTACAACCCCTAATATTTTCAACTTCTTTATCTCCTCAATGTTCTTTTTTTTTGTTCACCAACCTCCTCTATATTCTTAAGATGAAAATTAAAATTACAAAATGATCCATCGTTTTAGTTTACTATACGACATATAGCTATGAGAAAAAAGGGAAAAAAATATAGTAAGTAAAAGTTATTTTATATATCTCTGAACTGTTTCTTTTCGTTCTTAGTAACAATAATGATCATATAATCACTACGTTTTTTTTTATATATAAAAGTATTTATATGCCTTTCTTAGTCAAAAATTAATTATATTATCATCATTGACACGTATATGCCTGAAGATATCACACACGAATTACTATACAACCTCACGGTAATATATCCAACCAATCACATGATCTTCACATCAGTTTCTTTCTTCAAAACCAAAAATAATCAAAATGATATATTCATCTTACAGTCTGCTAATAAAATTGTACATGTCACAAGTGTTTGGAATGTAAGTAAGCTTTGCTTTTTTGTTACTTTGACCCAGAGAGTTTGTATTTTTTTTCTGGTTAAAGGGTTCACGAGTATTTAAATTTCTCGAGAATTTAACATTCAAAGACCGTTGAATTAAAAAATACAAGGTGAAGAAATATGGATGCCATGTTACCATGCATATGGAACGGAGTAAAAAAATACACATAATTTGTCTCCCTTTATTTTCTTTTATTACAAGGAATCGGAATTCAAAATGAAATATTTAGATGGGTAAAAAAAACAATAAGTTACATTACATAACGTCATGTAACCTACGTAGCACGAAATTTTTGTCGGATGTGCGTTTCTTTTTTCGTCGTAGCTCATTCCAATTTCTCTTCCATTTTAGAAGTTTGCGATTCCGTTTTAAAACCTTAATATTACAAAATTATTAAAATATTGTAAAATTTAGTATTAAAAAAAAAATTTATCACTTATCCTGCGGACGCCGAACACATTAACAGATAATCTGGTGCAAGGATCCCAAAATTTTTTTCATAATTTTTCATTTGTAGATTCTCCTCTTCCAAATTGGTTTTCCAATTTGAGTGACAACTTCTAATTAATGTTTGTTGGTAAAAAATAAATAAATTCAAAAACTAATTTAATAACTTAATATTTACACTTACTTTTATTCTTTATTATAAACTTCTATGATATATTTACTATTTATAGAACTATTGCGTATAAATATGATACAAATCATATATGAGATTTAAAAGTGATAAATGAATTACATTATTTAACTAATTAAAAAAATTTATTTAAGCCTTCTCAGTATGTCCACCTTCTACTAAAACACAAGAGAATGCCACATGACATCATACCCAACACATATCTTGCATAATTTACAGAGGTCCATCGAAGATGCTTCTTCTTTCCCCGCGAAAAACACTTTGTATCCCTTTTTTGTAAACTAAATAACCATTATACCTTAAATTAGTCAACTACTCTCCATAACTTCATCTTCCATAGCCCCCAAACATTTCTGATGTCGATTTCTTATCTATTAATGGTAACCCCTCGCCACCTTATAAAAACCCATCGAGTTGACATCACCATCGAGTTGAGATCCGAGAGCTACCGTAGCTAATCAGAAGAGATGGAGGCAGTTAGAACATGAGGTTAAAGACGGAAATGAAGAGACAAAGACATTAATTTCATAAACTTATTTTTGTATTCAATAGACGATGTTGCAATCGGAAAATGGAGTCTCAATTTCTTTCACCATCGGGAAATGAGCATCGTTACTGAAACACAAGGGTTTGATGTAGCTCTCAGATTGGCTGGGAGATGACACATATGATCTACACACCTTTTTAAAAATCTTCTTTTTGACTTTTGATCTCTTACATTGTAATATAATATAAGGGAAAAAACATAAACAATGCTACACTTGATTAGTATACATGAATCATTTGTAATCAGTTTAAGAATCCTATTGGAGAAGGAATTCTCCCTAATCAGTTTAAGAATTATATTGGAGAAAGAATTCTCCCTAATGAAGTTGGTTTTACTATTAGTGTCTGGAAAAACAGTATGAACTTGAATGTATTGACAATCAAACTTTATTGGACCAAGTTAAAATAGAATAATGTGATTTGGTTTTGGTTATACTATAACTACATAGATTTGTTTTTTTGAAAACCATAGAATTTGAATATAGATAAGTTATAAATCGGTTAACGACTTAAAGCAAAAAACATTAAGCTTAAAAATTAAATATTGTATAGTATTATCATTTAATTCTTTACAAAATTAAAAATTAAAAGCTTTTTATAATACATAACTTACATAGCAAAATATACTAAGAATTATAAGAATTTAATTATAGAATCGACTAAAAGATTTTTTATTCATACATATTTATTTATCTGATTTTATAAGCTACATTTGAAAAACATTTATTTTTTATATCTCTTTTATGATAAAAAATGCACAAATTTTTAGGATAAAAATGTAAGATTTCATTCACGTTATATTATAAAAAATACAAACTAAAACTCTATGCATATTTATTTATTGTCATACGTTTTCATTTCTACACTTAATTTCACATATATTTATAATCAGTGTAGTTTAAAACTATATAACACAAAATTCGCGCGTAGCAAAGAACAACCTTTACAAAATCCGACATAGCAAATTCAACAATAATTGATATAGAGAAAAACCGCACGTAGCACGGTTCATCTTCTAGTACTAATAAAAAAGAACTCATTCTGAGCTCACATGATGCCACATCAAATGGAAGAAAAATCCCCTCTCTCACCACATCATCTCGGCGGGACCTACCATTTTCAGATGCGTACAATCGTTCCTTTTCAAACAAAAAAAAAAAACCCTCAGCGCATCCCATTTTCTTGAGGCATCTCAAACAAAACCTAAGATCTCTGTTAATCGACAAATTTCGATAACATGTGCCTTCGTTTAGAGGATAAGAAGAAGAAGAAGAAGAAGATGGAGCAGAAGAAGAATTTTAGAAAGGGAAGCTATGACGATGGTTCGATTACGTTCAGACACATTGGGGAAAATACTTTATCGGCCAGAGAATCCACATCCCTCACTTTCATCTCCTCTTCACTCCAAAATCTCCATATCCCAAGCTCCCGAACAATAAACCCTCGACTTTCTGCGTATCTTTCCCGTATCGAACTCATTCGCTTCTCTTATAACAGCCCTGAACCTTGAAATATCACCATCTCTAAGCCGTCTTCGCAATTGCGCAGCCGTCGATGGCCCTGAGTCACCAAGTTCGTGTGAGTATAAGTGGGATTGGGATCGTTGGAGCCGCCACTTCTTCGAGAGTGAAGAAATCGATAGCTTAGTTTCTCTTCTCAAGGTTCCTTCTACCCATGTTGCAAACAAATATTTACTTTTTTCCTTTTATGGCTTTCTAATATTACCTTTCCAGGTGCTGCTGAAGAAGCGTCAACCATTTTCGGCAGTGTCGCCTACCAGCGTCTTCAGAAAACTTGTGTCACACTAAGAACGAATCCCGGATCCTGGATCTTAAGACCACTAGACAGTAAGGAGACACCTTACTCTCTCGTTCTCACACGCACACAAACACAAGTTCTGTGCTCTAAATCTCAAGTATTTGGTGTTTTTGTTTGTTTCTTCTTTATGTTTGAACACATCCATCCGACTAATTCACATTGTGTCTTTGTCTACGCAGTCCGTCAATTTGAAGCCTGCGACAGTTACGCGGCGGAGCATCCTAACTGGTCCTAAAACAAACTTAAGAGTAGCTGCAAACTTAGAGAAAGGAAACACAATACAAATGGTCAGTTACTCTCTTTGCATCTTCTTCTAAAGATAGTTATTAGCCTTATCATAGACCAAATACTGTTTCACTTTTGTGTCGGCCGCAGAACACAAATCTAAATCGCAAGCGCTTGGAATGATGTAGGTTTGGTAAGACTTAAAAACTATAATCACATGTTTGAATTTCTTTGGCGAGAATGAAGAAAAATGAATTTAAAAATCAATTTTGAGACCAAACCAAACGATATTGTTAATGAAATATAGTTGTATTGTATCTCGACCAACGTTTCAAAAATATAAAAGCTGCTCTTTTCTTCTAATTTTTGGTTTTAGGGTATACTGTTTTATAGATGTTGTAAGTAGATTACGTGGAATTTGCATTAGTTTTGCGAAAATAATGAGTGCTTTTTTGGCCTCCTTTTCCTTCTTATCATAGATGATTCTTTTAGTGAAAGCACATGTGAGGAAGCGACCAATGGTGAGGAAGTAGATTACGAAAGTAAACATTGGTGGAGAAGTACAAATACCCCATGAGTTCTTGAAAAATGCATATATGGTATGGACACACAGAAAATCATATTTGGATTGAATATACTTGCAAATTTGGCGTGTTTATTAAACCTGTTATTTATTGATTTTCTTATGGAATCGTATAGAATTTGAGACAAAATCCTATGTTGATGACAATTAATAGTTTCTTCCAATGGTTTAGAGTTCAATGGTTGATTATTTCCCAAGTTTGGGGCTCTAAATCTCAAGTATCGCAGGTGATTTGATGTTCTGTTTGGGAACTGCCCGATCCGGTCAGACCCGGACGCGGTCAAAATCAGCAACATGAACAAAATAGATTAGAGACATCACGGGTGCCCTTGTAACCAATAACCCCAATATTTGTCGGTTGGATATACTCGGAGCTACTTGAAAACAAGAAATCTTAGGTGCCCCTGAAACCGTAAGTGTTTTGCAATTTGGTACTTTCAGTAATGAAGCAGATTTTTTGGCTTCAACCAACCTCTATTATATTTCCTTTCTATTGACTTAACCTTGAAAAGATTATTTTAAAAATGCAGTAACTCAGATAATAATCTGGCTGATTAGGGAGGCGCAACAGAGAACGACGATGACAAAGCTGAACACCTAACAACCTTGAGAGCAATGTAAGTGAACTCAAATTCAAGAAGTGTTAGTGTCATTGGTTCTTTTATCGTATGATAACATTCGTAATTATACCCAGGTCGGAGTTTGGGCCAATCTTAATATATTTCTATATTTGTGACCGCACGGAATTGCTTGGAGATTCTACCAAGGTACCCATGTCATCCACCGTCGCTGTATTTTAAATTCTTGAAAGAACATTTACTATAAATATTTGACGCAGAGCGGTTACTTTTGTTATGATCCTACGTCTAGCTTACTATACTAATGTGATAAATTTATACCTCAAACTTTAAAGACTCATCCAATCTTGAAATCAGAAAAGCCTATTCTAAGCAACCTTATACAAAAGATAGAGCATTCAAAAAATTAACGGAGAAAAAGTTTGACAACTACACATCGGTAACTCTACGTTCTTTGTTAAAGATCTTCTAATTCTGCTATTGTTAAGGCCCTTCGAGGAACATACGACCGTACACGGGACAATAATTATAAGCCATCTTCCAATTAGATTTCTATAGTTTAACCGCAACGTTTACCTTTTCCTCTACGTTCCTCTGATCATAGTATCAGCCATGAATACATACATAGCTCTATGTGTATGCCTTATCTGTCTAGTATCTGGTAAATGTTACTTACATTTGACTCCTGACATAATGAACAGATAAAAGCAAGTACCAAGTATTATAGACCAAATTTTGTTTCACTTTTTTCACGTCAGACCAAGTAATAATCTGGCTGATTTGGGAGGCGCAACAGAGAACGACGAGGACAAAGCTGATCACCGAACAACCTTGAGAGCAATGTAAGTTAAATCAGTCTCAAGAAGTGTTAGTATAATTAGTTATTTTATCGTATGTTAACAATCGTAATTATACCCAGGTCTCTTTACCTTAATCGCCACCAGACTGAGTAGTGGTAAGGATGGATGCTGGCGAGTATCTCTTGATAATTGGCTTTGTGATCATGACATTCTTTATTCGCTCAATGCTTGGTTTCTACATATTGTCTATATTTCTTACTTTTTAACAGGTTTTGTTGTTAATGTATATCACTACTTGGCGGCGGCTGAGATATACAATGCAATCCATATAGATTCGTATAAGTAATTTCAAAACGGCGACAGAAACAGTTGCGAAAATCTAGGGTGAAAGGCCCTCCAACCTTTTAACCTCCACTCCTCTTATGGATATTTTCTGTTGGAATATAAGAGGGTTTAACGATAAAATAAAACGTAGAGGTTTTCGGAAATGGCTTAAGTACAACAAGCCATCTTTTGGTGGTCTCATCGAAACTCATGTCAACCACCATAATGCTCAGTCAATCATCAACCGCACTTTCCCTGGATGGTTCTTCGAGTGCAACTATGAGTACTCAGATTTGGGCAAGATTTGGATTGTTTGGGATCCTGCTATCACTGTAAAGATCCTCGCAAAAACGCTACAAACTATAAGCTGCTTGGTGAAGGTCCCCTTTATCTCCGAGGAGCTGCTAATCACGGTTGTCTATGGCTCGAATTTTCAAAACATCAGGAAACAACTTTGGTCGGATGTGCAATTTATTAGCTCCAGCTGGGAAGCTAATTCAAAACCTTGGACAGTACTAGGTGACTTTAATGAAATTCTTGCAGTTGAAGAGTACTCTGGTCCAAGACATATTCATCTCATGAGTGGGATGAGAGAGTTTAGTGACTGCTTGGAATCTACAGGGCTTGTGGATCTTCCTTTCAGCGGCAACACATTTACTTGGTCAAACAAAAACCCTTCTGATTTGGTGGCAAAGAAGTTGGATAGGATCCTTGTAAATGATAAGTGGATCATTGCTTTCCCAAACTCTTTAGGGATTTTCGGAGATCCGGGCATCTCCGACCATAGTCCTTGCTGCCTTTTTACTGATTCTATCAAACCAAAGACTAGAGGTAATTTCGAGTTTTTCTCAATGCTTAACGAACATCCTGATTTTGCAGATCTAATCAAGATTACCTGGAATGAGATGAATTTCGAGGCCTCTAAAATGCTATCTGTCTCCAAAAAGCTTAAGGAGCTAAAGCCGATCATCAAATCTTTCAGTAAAAAGAATTTCTCAAATATTGAGCAACGAACTACTGAGGCATTTGATCACCTTCAAGCTTGTCAGCATGAACTACTAAGGTATCCCTCCACAGCCGCTGCTACAAATGTAAAGAAAGCTCATGAGACTTGGCTTAACCTGACGAAAGCTGAGGACTCTTTCCTTAAGCAAAAGTCGAGAAGACGATGGTTAGATGATGGGGATTCAAACTCAGGTTTTTTTCACCGATCAATTATCACAAGACGAGCAACAAATCGCATCCTCTTCTTAACCGATCGGGCGGGGAATATTGTTGATTCAGAAGCGGGTTTGAAAGAGCACATTGTCGATTATTACTCAGCCTTACTTGGTGGACAGGTCTTGGATTCAACAGCAACGGTCCAAGACATTGCAGAAACAGTCCCTCAAAGATGCTCTCCACCCATGATTGAGGACCTCACGGCGAATTTCTCAAGGCAGGAAATTCAGAAAGCTTTCTTTGATTTGCCTCTAAACAAAGCTCCGGGTCCGGATGGTTACCCGGCCAAATTCTTTTGCGGAAACTGGAATATAGTTGGAGCTGATATAATTTCTGCGGTATAAGAATTTTTCAGTAGCGGTCAGATACTAAAGCAGTGGAATGGAACATCCCTAACGCTTGTGCCGAAAAAACATAACGCATCGACAATCAAAGACTACAAACCGATTGCTTGTTGCAACACGATTTACAAAGTTGTGTCCAAGCTCCTGGCAAACAGATTAAAGCGAATCCTCCCCAACTTGATATCAGAATACCAATCTGCGTTCATTCCTGGGCGACTTCTTGTGGAAAATGTCCTTCTCGCTACTGAACTGATACAGGGTTACAATTGGAAGCACATCTCCGCAAGATCAATGCTCAAGGTTGATCTGGAAAAAGCTTTTGACTCTGTTTCATGGACTTTTGTAACCAGAACGCTTGAAGCTATGAACTTCCCTGCAAAGTTTGTAAATTGGATCCGCCAATGTATTACAACTCCTAGCTTCTCGGTGGCTATAAATGGTGATCTTTGTGGTTACTTCAAAGGTACGAAAGGGCTAAGGCAAGGGGACCCTTTATCGTCCTATCTTTTCGTATTAGTTATTGAAGTATTCTCACAGCAGTTAAACAAGTGTTATAGAAGCGGACAAATTGGGTACCATCCTAACGCAATGGAGCCAGAGGTAACTCACCTTGCTTTCGCTGATGACATAATGATATTCTTTGATGGAGAAAAGAAGTCCCTAGAGAAAATAGCAACAATTCTAGATGATTTCAGAGCATGGTCGGGGCTGGGAATGAACAAAGGGAAAACCGAGCTATACATTGCTGGATTGAGCCAACAAGACACCTATGAATTAACTTCTCTTGGACTCAGTCATGGCTCACTACCTGTACGATATCTAGGCCTACCGCTTATGCACCGAAGGCTTCGTCTCTGTGACTACAACCCATTGCTGCAAAATCTAACATCCAGATTCAGCTCTTGGTCGGCGAAAACACTTTCTTATGCAGGGAGACTTCAGCTCATAAGGTCTGTAATTTTCAGCACCCTAAACTTCTGGTTCTCTGCTTTTGTATTACCTAAAGGCTGCCTGCAAAAGATCGAATCTATATGCTCTAGATTCTTGTGGAACGGAAACATTAGCTGTAGATCTAAGGCAAGATTATCATGGAAATCAATTTGCTTGCCTAAAGCAGAAGGAGGGTTAAACTTGCGTTATTTAGAAACTTGGAACACAACTCTGTGTCTAAAACTGATCTGGTTACTTTTCTCCAATGGTAACTTTCTTTGGTCACGTTGGATGCGAAGCAATAGAATTAAGGGGGATATAATTTGGATGTTGGATAGTAAGAAGCAAACCTCGTGGACTTGGAAATCTCTCATTAACCTCCTTCCGTTGGCAGCTACATTCATTCGACCTGACTTAAAAAATGGTGAAAATGTAAGCTTTTGGTTTGATTGTTGGACCCCATTGGGGAAGCTTATTGACGTTTTTGGGGATCATGGACCACGGGAGGTAGGTGTTCCGTTAAAGGCAAAAGTTGCTGATGCTTGTTCGACTAATGGGTGGAAGTTAAGAGGAGCAAGGTCAGAACTGGCAATGCAATTACAAATACACCTGACATTAATACCACTACCCACTAGTTCTATTGATGATGATGGATGGTTTTGGCTTGCGAATCAAAAAATGATGCGTAGCTTCTCAGCTAAGCACGCATGGGATGAATTAAGGCCAAGAAGAGAAATTATTCAATGGACCTCAAATGTTTGGTACAAAGGTGCTGTTCCTAAACATGCATTCTTATTTTGGCAAGCTAACCATGACAGGCTGCCCACACGGTCAAGACTGAGAAGTTGGGGATGGACATTCAAAATAATTATTGCTTGTGTGGACAACTTAATGAAGACAGGGACAACCTTTTCTTAAGGTGCAACTTCAGTGAACTGATATGGGATTTCATACTGCGCAGGCTGGGATATGGTCGGTTCTTCTTCCACAACTGGTCTGCATTTTGTAATTGGCTTCAGGCAACAGATTCCATCTGTCCGAGAACACTTCGAAAACTGGCCACCCAAGCAACAGTCTATGCTATTTGGCAGGAAAGGAACATGAGACTTCATGCATCTTCCTTAACAAATGCTCAGCAAATTACACAAAACCTTGATCGACTAATACGAGACATAATCCTTGCACGTAAAGGATGATCAAAATTTAGCAGCTTGATGATACGTTGGCTTCGCAATGATTCGTAATCTCATGTTTTCTACGAGACTTCAGATTTTTCTTGTTTTTTAAATTTTTTTGGGCTAGGAAAATCTCTATTTTTAAAACTTTGTAATATTTACAAACTCTTTCATGTTTAATGATATTCACATTTTAACCAAAAAAAAAAAATCTTATCTTCATTGCTGCTTGTGTTTGGAGACCGGTTTTGGAAGCTTTTCGTAGTACTATATCAGAAAGGATTTCTCAGTTGCACGTTTAGCGCAGGTTTTTCAATTCATTACATCTAAAAGCTCCTGTCATTGTACTTCTATCTTCCACATCTAAACTCCTGTCTTTGTTCTTGCTCTGGGAATCTTCAGCAAGTACAATGAAGTTGGATCAATGATGACTTTGAAGATATTTTCATGTTTCCTCAATTCTCTTTTAGATGTGGGAAATTCCTGGAGCTTTTGTAATATTCTGGAGCCCGTCACGTCACCCTTGAAATTCCGAGCCATGCCACGTCATTATCTTCTGGTGATATCTACTTCTGCCACGTCACCCCTGAAATTCCGATCTAAAAACCCAACAAAAAAAATATTTAAAAATAAAAAACAGTAGAATTAACTTGGGTACTTAGAGGAAAAAAAAACTTGGGTACTTAAATTGCTTCTCCTTCTTTCTCATTTATCATGTTTTAATTATCTCCAAATGGAAGCCCAAACTAATTTTGCGATGTCATCGTCTTCACAACTTGGGAAATCAATGCCGTTTCTCCTTCCTTCTCATCAACCGTTCACCTTCTTCCTCCTTTGAATCATGAATTACAATCATCATGAATTACAATCATCTCTATAATCGTTGCGAACTTCAGAGGTTTTCTTTGATTGGAGACGATAGGGGAGTTTTACGGAAAAGTCAATCGTAAGCTTCTGTTTTTTATATATCTATATTTCATAATCGTGTGGAAAATGGGTTTGATGCAAAGCTGATGGATTTAAGAACCAATTGATTGTGTTCCATCTCATGTTATACTATGTACTGATTGATGTCTAGATGTGATGATTTCTACTAAATTGTTTATGCCATTGCTTATTTTAGAACCTCTCAGGTCAGTGCTACAAATATTCTGTTGAAAGTTCCGTAGACCGTTCATTATTTCCAACTCAAAACATGCTGAATAGTTTATTACATTTGTTACATTCATAAACCCTTGTTAGAAGTTGTCCCTTTTCTGATTTTCAGAATGACCATGAAGAGAATAGCCACCACCTCCGTCACGTTTCTCAGTGCCATGGAGACCCACACGGTCAGTAATTTTCTTGAAGTTTCAATTAGACCAAATCTAATAATGGAGTCGACACAAAGCCGAGAGGCATCGTGGATTAGGGATCAGAGGGCGAAGTTCTTACGGTTTCGTGAGGACCATTTAATTGGAGATTCTGGTGGCCGCCATGGAACGGAGAAGACGCTGATAAAAGGCTTAACATCCGTCGAGAGTACGAGAAGCGGAAAAAAGCAAATCCAGGATCTTTGTTACGCCCTTTAATCTGAATCAGTAAAAGATTAACATGACATACTCTGTTACATGGTACTTTCTCAGTGTTTTACACGGTAAACTTAATCTCTACTTCAAATTAACTCTTGCTGTAATGTAAAATCGATTTAGTCCCGGAACATTTTTGCAAAATCTCATGTTTCATCTTCTTAGTTAGTATATTTTCCTTCGATCTATTACTTAAACTCTAACTTTATAATAAATTTAGACCGAGTTATGTTCTACTTTGTTGCTTTGTCTATTATGATAGAGACCTGCAAGTGAGATGGTTCGAGCTGGAAACAAATTTAAAACTGACTTTGGTGGCCAATCTTTATCGGGTTCTTCTTTTTGATTTTGATTTTTAATTTTGCCGAATAGTACATTCGTGTTTACCAAAATTTTTAAACTGCTTTCACTTTTGCTGATTTTAGAAGTTGTCGAATGTGATGGTTTATGGGTTTTCTCGAATGTTGAGCCTAAAAGATTGGCAGTTATCTCTTCTCCAGTCCATTCAACAGCAACCATTGATTCTCTTGGAGCTTAAAGTTTTCGAATCTGATCTCTGGTTCCGCCAATGAACCCGTCTTGCATAGACGAAACGACTATTAGAAGCAACACTTTCAGAAGCTTCATGGGAAATCAGAGTTTGTTTCCTAATTCATCAATAAATTGATAATTGTTTGTCAGCTGCTGATTTTGATTTAATATTGTATTACTGCTTCATTTGTAAAAATATGCATATGGTTGGTGTTAGTGTAATTCAAGTTCTGGCGATCTGGTGGACATTTGGAGAAATTTCGAGCTTAAATTTTTTTCTTGATGGGCTAAAGGTATTTCTCTCTATATTACATCCAATTGATTCATACTTTTCCCCAATAAAATAACGGTTTATGTATTATTGAGTTTCGTATACTATTGCCTACAATTTGGTAAATAGTTGATATATAATGGTTTTGGCTTATTAGACGAGGGAGGTTTTAAAGTTAGTTTTCTATCTTAGTTCTTTGTTGTGTCTTTCTCATACATGAGAATGAAAATTGTTACTACTTTGGGTTTATTCTAATTGTTTCTTTTTTACCCCCTATTATTCTCAAGGAAGAGGGATGATAACATTCAATTGAAACAAAAGATTGGAGCGAAATTGCTGAGCAAGTACAAGGCAATAACCAAAAGGGAGATGGCATTGGTCTATGCATACCCTTATTAAGTAATCCGAACAATCCTCTTCCTTTTGCTATTCAACTAGGTTTTAGTATCTTTGGTTCAATCTCTTGCAAATTATGGAAATATATATTCAATAAAAGTGAACACAATAGTTGAATA
The DNA here is from genome assembly GCA_900406275.1 of Anastatica hierochuntica. Taxonomy (NCBI): domain Eukaryota; kingdom Viridiplantae; phylum Streptophyta; class Magnoliopsida; order Brassicales; family Brassicaceae; genus Anastatica; species Anastatica hierochuntica. The sequence continues at coordinate 1,752 of OVAN01011703.1, read as the reverse complement.
CATATTCAGGCGCAGAAAAAATGGAAGAACAACTCTGATATCCATGGATCTGCACTACCTGGGTTCGACCTGCATAAAGTGATGGATGGACATAACAACAACATTGCCCCATCAGCGAGAGCATGCAGTTTTTTCTGTCCTGCAACTCCCTTATGGTTAATAGGATGTTATATTGTTTCTACTCCTTCTATATTGATCAGAATCTCTAACAAAATTGAGTGGAAACTGAACAGACATTAAAGCCATGACTCTCAAGTTCCTGAAACGAGAAGAGGTAAATAACATAAATTTGAGTCTGAATTATTTCATCCTTTTCATTATCCATAATTAATTGAATCAGCGAAAAGAAAACAGAATTAATTGAACTGATTTTTTGGTTCATAGGTTAATGCAAACTCATCGTGTGTGGTTTGGTATGTTTACCCCTCAGTCATGATAGCATGGGTTTCACTTTTTCATGCATGATCTATAACCTATGGAGCTAATGGTTCATTCCTTTAACTTGACGACCATATTCGCTTTGCAACTGCGTGGAAGAGACGAATTACCGCTTGGCTTAGTTATTTATACAAAAAACGTTGTACTTCTTTTGTAAAGTTCTTTGACTCTTATTAACATACTGTGTAGAATATTAATCTTCTCTATTCTTAGCATAAATCCAAAAGTGCCACATCATCTACAATAAGAATTCAAAACAATTATTTTCCTAAATAAATATATCAAAATGATTATGATAACGGAACAAATAAGAGAATCTAGAACTACATTCACAAATTTAAAATAAATATAAACATAAATTTATGCACATTTTATATGACTAATTTTATAAAGACACATGTAAGAATACATGTAATAATTATTCTATAGAAGATTAAGACATAACCGGAGTTATATATATTTAAGAAAGTGAGTGTCTATTATCTTTTAAAGGTATTAATTTGTGCTCCGGTAAATTATTGTGCATTTGTTTATTATATTTTTGTATAATAAAATGGTAAATATTAGTAGATAAATTTGGGAAATTGATTTTTGGAGTTTAGTATTTACGCAATAAACTTACAATTCATGATGAATTGCATAAATTTCATAACTCAAGTAACATATATATCTAAAGACAGAGGAGGATGGCTGCCTTTGCATAAAGCATATGAAGTCTAGGCTTTAATTCAGATAATAATTATTAAATTCGTAGGCCACATCTAGAATTATCTTTTAGTGTAGTGTTCTATTATTTTTCCCCGTTAAGGATTACTAGGGTTGACGGAAAAAAAAATATTTGGGCTCACAAAAAACGGTGATTTTTTCCCCCTAACATTTGCTTAATATTTTAGATTGTTACTAATTTCCTTCGAAATATCTTTTAATAAATATGGTTTGTATATGAATAATATTTAGATATCTATGTATAGTTGTGTGGTCAGTTACTTTAATAAATTTATTTATACATATCATTTTTTTCTTTAAAGATTTATACATTATTTTTTTAGAAGACTTTATATTATTTTAAAGTTAATTAAATGATTATTTAGTTTAAAACAATTGGTGTATGAACCGTTGGATTGATATCTTTTTTGACTTTTATGTGCTCGATTTGTTTGAAGGAAATGACTTTCGTATATTTTTACAGTAAGATATTAAAAGTATCTAATGTATCTTGGCAAGAAAACTTAAAGTTATAATACGAAGTAGAATAATAAATACTAATAATAATAATAATAATATAATAATAATAATAATAATAATAATAATAAT
>OVAN01011702.1:0-14433 GCA_900406275.1 Anastatica hierochuntica | reverse complement strand
CAATATATATACACATAATCCGCGCGTAGCGCGGAACAAACCCCTAGTTAAACATAAAAGGAGGGGATGGCGCTGTAAAAGGGTTCTGACCCCGACCCAGATGAAAGCTTCTTCATTCGTCACTCACAGAGTAGTTTATTTTCCCCCTTACTACTTTTAAGAGTCCAATTTAATTGGATATTTTTTAAAAATTCCTTATCTCAAACAAGACTAAATCGTCTTCTTCCTCTATCAAGAGAGAAATCTCTGTAATCCAAAAACAAAAGCATCTCTTGAAATTGCCTTCTTCTTCTATCATCTTCTTCCTCCTTCTCCGTAGAATCCCATCTTCGTTTCTTCCTTTGCCGTCATTCTCCATCTCCTCCTCGTTGCTTTCATTGACTTCATCTCCATCCTTCATCTCCATCCTTCATCGTCCTCCTCCATCGTCATCTTCCTCTGTCACAATGGACCCTAAGCGTTGCCCGCGGTTGCTCTCTTACCAGTCTTCCTCCAGTCCTGCACCTCCAACGCCATTCAAACCTTGGAATCTGCGAGCTAACCTAGCTGTTGGATCACCATACACAACCGAAAGTTGGTTAGTTGATAGTGGTGCAACGCATCACTTAACTTCTGATCTTCAAAACTTATCATTACATCAACCTTACCACGAGACAATGACGTGGTGATAGCTGATGGAACAAGTCTTCTGATCTTACATACTAGTTCTACTTTTTTACCTTCTAATACTCGAGCATTGACACTACATAAAGTTCTATGTGTTCCCAATCATTGTAAGAATCTAATATCAGTTTACCGGTTGTGTAATTCTAATCAAGTTTCTATGGAATTTTACTCTGCATCTTTCTAGGTGAAGGATCTCAGCACGGGGGTCCTATACTCCAAAGCAAGACTACAGACGAACTCTATGAGTGGCATATCACAAGTACTCATGCCACTACTTTGTACACAACTCCTAGTTCTAAAGCTTCTTTGACATCGTGACATTCACGACTCGGACACCTTTCTCTATCTATTTTAAACTCAACTATTTCTCAAAAAAAATATGCATGTTTCTTCTATCTCACAAAAACTATTACCTTGTTCTCATTGTTTGACTAATAAGAGCCACAAATTGCCATTTTTTCAATTCAGTTTGACCTCTTCTCGACCTCTTGAGTATGTTTTTAGCGATGTTTGGATGTCTCCCATGTTGTCCATTGATCATTTTCGATATTATCTTGTCTTCGTAGACCATTTCTCTCGCTACACCTGGATATATCCGATCAAACGCAAGTCCGATGTCAAAGATGTGTTTAATGCTTACAAAGAACTAGTAGAGAATAACTTTCAGCAACGCATTGGTACTTATTTACAGACAATGATGGAGAATTTCTGGTGTTAAAATCATACTTATCTACTCATGGAATCTCGCACTTTACGTCTCCGACCCATACTCCAGAACACAACGACTTATCAGAGCGAAAACATCGTCACATAGTTGAAAACGGGCCCACGATGTTGTCTAAAGCTTCGGTGCCAAAGGCTTACTGATCTTATGCGTTTGTCGCGACTGTTTACACCATCAATCGCCTCCCAACACCAGTTCTTGGACTCCAATCACCATTTGAGAAATTTTTTGGATCAAAACCAATTTACGACCGCCTGCGAATCTTTGGTCGCTCCTGTTATCTGTGACTTAGCCCGTACACAACTCACAAGCTTGAGGATCGATCAATACAATGTGTTTTCCTTGGCTATTCGATCTCTGAAAGTGCGTATCATTGTCTTGACATCGCCACTGGTCGTGTCTATACATCAAGACATGTCAAATTTGATGAAAAAACCTTCCCTTTTGCAACACATTCAACCTCTTCATCGTCTCCTCTTGATAACTCCACATCAAATCCCATCTCATCTTCGGCATCGGGTTTCTCCATTACACAAGTGCCAGTCATACGATCTTCTGTCTTGCCGGCACCGCCCCCTTGCTCTGATCCTCGCCTGACGCCGTCGTCCACCGTTGCACCTCCGCACTCTGCCACGCCGTCGAATCCCCAGGTATCGTCTTCTTACCCTAACACTCGTTCTTCTTCTCTCTCACATTCTGACCCAACTCAAGCCCAACTCCCTCAACCACCAATCATACAAACTTTTCCTTTGGCCCACTTAAACCCAACACCACTCAAGCCTCACAAAATCATCCTAATCCAACTCCAAGGCCCAAATAATTTAAATCCAATAAACCCAAATCCCAATCCAAACTAACAAAATCCAAACCAAAACCCAATACATCCAAATCTCAACCCAAACCAACAAAATACAAACCAAAACCAAGTAAACCCCAATTTTACTCCTCCATCTTCTACATCTCGACCTCAACCAATAAACCAAACTCTTTCTCTACCTCTTACCACGCCATTACAACCACCAGAAAAAATACAAAACTCTCTACCACAAAACCTACAAAGAAACTCTCTCTTATTGTCACCCTCTCCAAATCTCCAACAACAGAACCAAGAACAATTCACCAAGCAATGAAGGACCACCGGTGGAATCGAGCTGCCTCCACTGAATTTGACGCGATGATCCGTAATCGAACGTGGGATCTTGAACCGCCAAATCGTCGTCATAATTTGGTTTTCTGTCGTTGGGTGTTCACAACAAAATACCTTACTAACAGAGAACGTTATAAGGCTCGGTTAGTCGCTCGTGGTTTTAATCAACGCTGTTGATTACACTGACACTTTTAGTCCTGTGATTAAGTCAACTACCATCCGTTCGGTTCTCGATATTGTTGCGAAGAAGAATTGGCAAGTCAAACAACTCAACGTCAACAATGCTTTCTTGCAAGGTGAGCTCACCGAAGAATTTTTCATGACACAACTGTCGGGTTTTGTTGATGCTAATCATCCAGATTATATATGCCGACTGCGAAAACCAATCTACGGACTCAAACAAGCACCGCGTGCTTGGTATCAGTCTCTTAAACGACATCTACTTTAAGATAGTTTCCGAAACACTGTTTCAGATAATTCCTTGTTCATACGTCTCACACCAACATCCTCAAATCTTGGTCTATGTTGACGACATTTTGGTCACCGGGAACGATCCACACGTTATCGCTCAAGTACTTCAATACTTTTCTGAAAGATTCTCCATTAAAGACGATCTCCATTTTTCCCTAGGCATCGAGGCAACAAGAACGAAATAGGGTCTTCACTTGATGCGGCGCAAATATATACTTGATCTCCTCTCCAAGAATAACATGATCGACGCCAAGCAAATCTCTACACAACTGCCTTCTTCACCAAAACTCACTCTTACTAGCGGTACACCATTGGCAGATGCCACTCAATATCGGTCCGTATTCGGGAGTCTTAAGTACCTCACGCTCACTCGTCCGGATATCACATATGCGGTCAACCGAATATCCCAATTCATGCATCGCTCCACCGGCGAATATTGGCAAGACGCGAAACGAGTTCTTCGATATTTTGCAGGAACCACCACTCATGGTATCTTTCTAAACGCCAATTCACCTCTCACATTACGTGGTTATTCCGATGCAGATTGACAGATGACTCTCAATATCTTTCTAAATACACATGATTATATATCCACCAATGCATATATCATTTATATCGGTAGCAACCTGATATTTTGGTCTTCCAAGAAACATAAAGGAATTGCTCGCTCTTCTACAGAGGCCGAATATAGAACTGTTGCCAACATCATCTCCGAGCTCAATCAAATAATTTCTCTTCTCACAGAAATCGGTCTCAGAACATCACAATCACCGGTAATATATTGTGACAATATTAGCGCAATGTACCTCTGTGCTAATCTTGCTTTCCACTCTCGAACGAAACACATTGTTTTGGATTATCATTTCGTACGCGATCAAATTCGACAAGATCTTCTACGTATCGCTCATGTCTCCACGTGTGATCAATTAGCGGATGCTCTAACCAAACCATTGCCCCGACAACAATTTCATACTACAAGGTCCAAGCTTGGAGTCACGCCCGCACCTCCATCTTGAGAGGACGTGATAGGGAAAGAGGATCACGTAAAAGTATCTTAGTAAACATGTATATTGTGTAATACTTTTCCATGATTCTCTCGTTTTGTATAGTTCTATATATTGTAAAGTCTATTCTAATAATAATACATAATATTCATAATCTATAATGAATGCATCACACGGTTATGTTCTGCCATGACCTTGGAACTGTGTATGAAGGAGCAGAGAGTACTTGCTTTGTGGCCCGCCCGGGTAGAGAAGTTCAGAAATAGTATACATGGAATATAAGTATGATTAAGGAATCAGATGACTCTTGGGGAACTGGAGGAGGAAATGAACAAAGGATTTGATTGCTCCTTTGGTTAACCGTTGGAGTGATCTCGAGCCTGAGAAACCTGTTTCGTTTGGAGTAGCTGGTTTGCACCGATGGGACAAGTAGTTCGATAGCAGCTGATAAGATACAACAACCCGGGCGAAACCAAAGTGAGAAGAAGATTAAACATGCCAGCGAAAGTTTGCCGTGAGTGTTTAACTTTCTCAGGGGTGGTAACTCGAGATATTGGGCTATCCCTAAAGAACTAAGTTACCTTTCTTTCACAGCCACTAAACCAATAAACCAACTTTGTAGGTTATTAATACCAAAAAATCTTCAGACTGTACCAGAAAAACAAACTGAATCGATTTTAATATCTAGCGGCCTGTTATGACAAATATCCAGTTTTCAGGTCTGCTAAAATCGGAAAGAAAGGCACCATTCTATGGGAAAGAACCAAATCTGTCAACCAGAACTTTGGTATACTGCAAAGCTGATCAGAACCGGTCGATATACCTGTGAGTCAGATGGCTTGCTCGAAATTTTGATTAGCCCAGCAGCATTTAGCCAAGACAACAGGCTTCAGTATAGTCTGTATGAAGTACGAATGGGGTGGACAATGGAAGACCGGTCTCTTGATCCATGAAGCCTTTTTCAAGAAGTGTAAGTAAGAGAATATGATACGATTTTCCATAGTTCCAAACACGAATTTCATACCATAAATTTAGTTATATATATATATAAACGAGTTTCAAGATCGTGATAATGTAATCAAAAGAGAACCCATAAACCAAAGGGTACCTTTCTTGAACAAGTCTTAAAGTTCTGTAAGATAATCTTCCGGTTTAAACCACAGAGAGAAATCGATTCCTTTTGTCTTTAAATTCTCAGTTGCAGGTGCGATTCTCTCCAGAAGCTACAATGGTTAAACCAGAAATTATGTCAGCCCAGATCTTAAAGCATAACAGATTAGAAGGGTTAACAAAAGCATCATAAGTTAATGAAACCTTAGAGTGAAGAGCGCCGTTGGACACCAAAACAGACCTATCGAACACGGAAAACTTCCCTCCGTCCATTCTAGTCACAGCTCCTCCAGCTTCTTCAACTATCTGTGTCCAAAAATTCAGACATGGAAGCTTTACAACATATATTCGTTTGGCAAGGATTAGAAAACAAGAAGAATGAAGAGGTATACAAGAACACCAGCAGCCATGTCCCATGGCTTTAAACGATATTCCCAATATGATTCCGCAATCCCGAGTGCCACGTGACACATGTCAACTGCTGCAGCACCGAGTCTTCGCACTCCCCGACTCACGTCAGTGAACTCTTTGAACAATTCCATGTTAGTACTCCAAGCATCATCATGTTCATACCCAAACCCTGTGATAAGAAGTGCTCTCTCCACCTAGATTCAGACCCCGAATAGATGTCTAATCATAAAAACCGCTGTGCTTACCACGTCGAAACTAAACCGGATTCCAAATAAGTAACTTACAGCATCGGTTTTACTGACGTGAATTTTGTGCCCGTTACACAATGCTCCACCACCTAAGAAGAAATGAGCTAGTCAGACAAATCCTAAAAGCAGAACCAACTAAACAAACAAAGGCTTTTCACATTGTACCTGCAGTTGCAGAAAAGGTTCGAGTGTTCCAGCACATAGGACCACCAACAAATTCTACCTGGATGATGAAATTTTGTTTTTCACTTATCTTATTGAACAAAGAACCAGCAAAGAGGAACTGTAGTGAGTCATATCTAGTTTGTGCAAGCATGTGTTGGGTCTACCACAGAAGCAGCGGCGGGTTTTCCACGATAAAGAACACCAACAGAAACAGCAAAACTTGGATATCCATGAGCAAAATTTGTTGTTCCATCTATGCAAAAAGGGAAGAGATTGCTACTAGAATTCTCAGAGATAGTAAAACACACAGACACACATGAAGAGAAAGAGCAAAACCTAGAGGATCAATGCACCAGAGGTAATCAGAAGACGAATCGCCGATGATACCTCCTTCCTCGCCAAGAATAAGATGATCACTGAAATTCTTTTTAACTACTTCCAAAATAGCAGCCTCACTTGCTTTATCAGTACTGCAAATTCAACAAATACTAAACACTTTACTGCTTCAGGCAATCAAGACAACACAAAGATTTTAATAAAAGCTCAAATCTAAAGAAGCAGTTGAAGAGTCTTATGTAAATTCCTTACTCGGTAACCAAATCACTGAGGCCTTTGTAAGTGATATTCCTTGGCTTATTTACAGCTTCCATGACAACCTAAACAAAACAAATCACTCATCTTTGGTTCTTTACTCTTCTCTTTGTGCTCTATGAACCCAAGAACTCGATTTAGTTATTTGTAAAAGACTTGAAACTCGAACCTCGGCGCCGGTTTTAGCGGCGGCTTCGACGACTTGAAGGAGCTGTGATGGTGATATGGTTCCGGTGGTTTTAGCGCCGATTCTGGGATAATGCTTCTGATCAGAAATCTCAGACAGAACAGCTCTCGTTCGGAGTCTCGCCGTGGGCTTAAAGCTGTTCGACAAGTTTCTCGAACTTTCATGCCGGAAATTTCTGGTTAATGGAAATGGGTTTCGCAGAGGGAGAGATGTTCTGGGCAAGTGAGATATTCTCATCGACATGTTTCCCGAGAAAATTAAAGACCTTCCCATTCTCTTTTCTGTTTCAGTGTCGCCGGTCGATTTTGGTTTTAAATCTCCCAATGAGTGGACCGAAGGAAGGGGCTCTAAAATCCATTTTATTGGAAAAAAAATACAAAAGAGCTGATTTTTATAGAGTAAAGTGAGAATACACCTCATTGAATTTGGAAAAGAAACAAAGGTAAATAATGTTGATATCTTCTTCTAATCTTAATGAGAAACTCTTTAAGTCTGATATTGCATAGGCCTAAGAAATTTCGCTAGAGAAGGACGATTCATGAGTAGTGTTTCTGGACTCTAGAATGTTAAGAATCATAATCAGAATCAAACTTTCAATACTAAAACTCTTGATGGGGAAATGCTTTAGGAAGCTCACATCCAGCACCATTGAAGAAAAAGCCTCTTAGGAAATCCATCTCTTCCGGTATCAAACGACATAATAATACTTTCTCAGAACCACTGGATCTCTAGGTGGATTCAAACGGTCGATGAAAAGAATGTAGTCTGGTTGGGAACACGAGTTAAAAACATTCTCTAGGCAGCCTCAAACCAAAAGAACAGACACATCATGATTCAACCGCTGCAGGTGATTCATTTATCAAGAAAACGTATTCTTGATTCCAACCCAATTCATTACATCAACAATCTAACGATTCCTTACTGCAGATGAAACAATTCAACCTTGGATCCTCTCCTCATCTTCACATTCTACCATTAGAATCAGATTTTGAAATCGGCAAACACGGAACTCACCAGGTCCAAAGAGTTTTGGCAGGAATCACTCAAATCCAAAACACAGATAGCTAACGCTCCTCAAATCGTCGCTGATGGCGAGAAAGACAGAGAGAAAGTGAGAGCTGAGCGTCCTCGCACTGTTTGCGCTTGAGGCTGGTTCCGCCGCTGGAGCAAAACGACCTAACCGCCTCAGATTCCTCAGGGCAAGCCTCCGCCACCACGCACTCAGCCAACGCCCAGTTCAGATGCCTGCAACCGGATCTGCGCGCCGGTCCCTCCGGCATCCGACGATGGCACTGCAATAACGCTTCCTGCAACCGATCGCAAGATCTCATCCGCACATCCCTCACTTCTTTCACCGGCGAAGCCCTCTTCTTCATCTCGCCTGTCTTCTTTTCTTATGATCATTTGTTGGTTTTGGGCTTCTATGCTTTAGCCCATCTTCATTCTCAGTATCTCCTGGTTCAAACCCATTAAATACACACACCACATATCAAATTACATAAGGTGTTTTTATTTCATTCAATACGGAAAACAACACGGAAGTTACCATGCTAATTAACCATAATATGTATTTCCGTTTTGTATATCTTTACATAATAATTAAAGAAGTAAAAGAGGAAAAAATGTATGTATTTTCGAATTTGCTAAAGATGATTTTACCTCTTTTAAAATTTGAGCTTAGTTGTGAAAGAGCATTTGATGTCGTAGACACTAGTACATGTACACAAGTACACAACATATCATGCCTGAGCTGATGGAGTGAACTGGCCACACCTCTTCAGATCCATCTCAGATTGAATCCAATCCATCTTGGAATAGACTCTTTAGGCCATGACTGCTAAGAGAAATTCCATCATGAATAGATTCATAAGGAACAGTCGACAACTTTGGCTTTTGCACATATCCTGCACAGTCTTTAATGCTTGATATATCTCGTATAACATTTAAATGCTCAACCAAAGCTCATGACACCTACGCGACTATCTTCCTCGGCTATAGATGATATACATACACCTAACCAAGGACAACCTCTTAAAATCTTCTCCCATAGATAGAGAAGGATTCACTAATGAAAGACACTCAAAAAATTAGAGAGAGAACACTAATTGCAATTCTGGAGAGAGAAAGAAATCTAGATCGAGTTTAATAATTGTACGACCTCGTCTATAGTTGTTAGTTTACGATATATGATTCCAACGTCATTTATATCTTCCCTCTTATAACCTTGTCACATATATAAAACGATCTCGTCATCTTATTATATCTCGCCGACCTTATCGCTTTCTCTACAACTTTCCGACCTAACACATTTATCAAAAGTCACTAAAACGTAACAACTGACCTCCCACATTTTCTCATTACGAGACTATTTTAGCTTATGTTACGTTCCAACAACTAAAGTCCTATATGGAGAACATCAGAAAACTCTATATGCATGAAGCAATCTAATATACTAAAAAGTGACAAGCATTATTTTACCTCCACGCCACTGAACGCTGCGACAACCTCAAAAATGTCAGCCTCAGCAGCTACAACTCCGTAGAACTTAACACCTATCGACGCATCAACCTCTTCAAGTGCGCTAAGTTAGACTTCAACGACCCGCTTCGTTCCTAAAGTAACGATCATGTCAACTCCAATGCTATTAGTAGCTGCCCAAATGTGGACAACGAAATCCACACTTAGATTTTTAAGAGGTTTGAGATGAGTGAAAGCTAATCGTGGGAGAATCCCGTAAGAACTTTTTAGATGGTAACCGAATTTGTATTGAGGTTTATGTAACACACTTGTTTATTACAAAGAAAATGATTGAAGTTACAATGATTGAATACAAGAACAACTGATTGATTATTAGTCTAAGTCTAAATCTCTTGATCGAATGAGAAGGAAACGTTTTCCCCTCTCCCTTTCCTTTAAATATCCTCTTTCGTGACCTAAAGATGTTGCAACTCTTCCGAGATCTCCTCCTTGAATGGCGGGATTCACAACAACCTCTTTAATCAAGTCCTAGACCTCGACATCTGCTATCCGAAACTTGATTCTTGCAGCCTTCGCCTTCAGAACCCTGCTGAAAGCTTAGACTCTTATCCACAACCGATTGAGGCATCTTTGTCGGCCCAATTCCTTTTGCTCTTTGCTTAATTGATTTTATCCATCATGGGCCTTTAACTCATGGATCGAATCCCAGGCCCAACAGTTGCGCCCAGCACCCGAAAGAAGACTTCATTGTTTCGAGTGCTACACCTAATTGCCACTAGATCGATCCCTCTTTATCTCAACTAATGATAAGTGCATATTTTTCTGAGAGATATCACTTATTCAAATCGACGGTTGAGATGATCTCTTGCCGGATTAACGGCTCAGATTGATGGGGGAAAATGAAGAGTCCCTTATGATTACCGAGACATGATTTGATATAAAAGCTATGATCATTAACTGCTTTCGTCCATTATCACACGTCTTCCCACTCTTCTCAAGGTAACTTCTCCCTCTCTCTATTTCTTTTTATTTTCATTCATATAAATGTTTAATTAATCAAGGTATGTTCCTCCATCTTCTTCCTTCACACTTGCACTTCTGCTATCAGTTCCTTAGTTGCGAATTCTTTAGGGTTAGGTTTCGAAATTCTCAACCCCTCTTTTCCTTGCTTCTTTCGACAATCCCGTTTCCTCAATGGATGAACAGAAAGAAGGCTCTGGCGAATCTAGAGTTCCTCTCACGGGATCGGAAATTATGAAGATCAAGTAAGAGATCGATGAGCAGATGTAGAAGAAGAAAGAGAAGAAAGCTAAAGAGGGTGCGAACCCTTTAAGGGTCTCTAAACGTCCCAAAAAGGGAGAAGGTTCTAAAAAGCTGGAGCTTCTTCTTTTGGCCCTCACCAGCCTTCCTCGCTCAAAGAAAAGGAGGTTTGTACTCTAAAGGTTGAGGCTGGAGGACCAAAAGAGCTCGCGAGAGCATGTACTGCTGACGAGACTCCTGAGAATGTCCTAGAGGACTGGTTTTGCATTCACGAGAAGTATATCTCTAAATGTCATCTTAGGTTTCCTCTCCTGTCTTTGCTTTTGGATCTGTTGGACCACTATCATCTTGCCCTTCCTCAACTTTGCCCCTCAATTATTCGGTTAGTTCACCACTTCGTCGCTAGGTTTAAAGAAGAAGGTATTGACCTTCAATTCTCCCACATGATGAGTCTTTACACGGTTAAGGAGAGCCCTCCAACTAAAGGAGCTGGCGGAACCTATTATCTCCCTGTTCGTCAGGGCCATAACATTTTTAAGTTTTCCATCAACGATGAGGATTGGAGAAAGAAGTTCTTCTTTGTTAAAGTTGACCCATCCGCGGTCCCGATTGGTCGGAACCTCAAGAACTCTCGGTCTGATGTCTCTGGTTATGAGCTCTGAAGGAAAACGTTTTTACGTCACCTTTGGTATTTAATCACTAATCAGTTTCCTTGTTTTTGCAGGTATCCCTGATCCTCCAAGAGTCTTCGACAAACTAGCAAGAGCCTTAGTCAGAAGGCCGAAACAGAGTCCGACTAACTGGGTTTCCTATCCTACTTCAAGGATTAGAAGCGCTAGGTTCCCAGAAAAGTACCAAGTTCAGTTTCCTGCTCTGATCCTTGTTGAGCAACTTGAAGGTAATTGTTTTTGGTGTTTAGTTTCGAGCTCTTTCTGTAAACCTCTTTACCTATTTTGTTAATTGCTCTTTCTTTTCTTAGCAGTTTCTGACGATAACGCCGTTGTCAGCATTTCTACAGAAGGTAGCATGTCTGAAACCGAAAGACAACAAACAATGCCTCTCCATCCCTCGTTTTATGCCAAAGGTAAGTAGGTCAAGACCACTGGTGGGTCCCAATCTCGTGGGAGCGAGAGAACTTTGGGTGGTTCCTTCATTGGTTCCCTTCGGGAGGTCCTTAAAAACGGGACCTCGAATGTTGTTAAGTCAGTGGTTCCCATCTCCTTCATCCCAGAGACCTCGCAGGTCCGAGAGAAAGCTCAGGAACCCGAACTGCAGGCGATGGACACAAGTCCTTCTCAAGTGCGAGATCGCCAAGATTTGGAGAATCCTCCAAGTAAAAGACCCAGACCTGACCATGGAGAGAAAGCATCAAGGTCCTCGTCTTCCTCATCCAAAAGAAGTACCGTAGGCTGGACCTTTTCTCACTCAAAACCTTGATTGGTTTTGGATGATGCTTGGGGATTAGGGACGCTGATGCCTCATATGAAGAGAACCGGGTGCTCCCTTCCTGCTATCAAAAATCTGACTAACCGAGTGGAGTACATTGATGTTGCTTACTACTTGGGTCAGGTATGGATTATTGACTAATCTGGTTCTTATTTTTCTTCTAAGTCATTTTCAATGCTGACTTGTTGTGTCTTAACCAGCTAGCTGGAGCTATCAACAGAGCTCAATTGAAGTTCGAGGATACAGTCAGAGGTTCCCCAGATGCCAGGGAACTTGATGAGGTGAGGGACCCGTTCAAAGTCACTAAATAGGAGCTGGACTCTGCTAAATCTCAAGTTTCTAAGCTCCAGACTGAGGTTGAGAGTTTTAGCTCTCAGGTGATGATTCTAAGTGGGAAGGAACATGATCTGTCTCTTGACCTTGAGGTAAATGGTAGGAGGATCGCTTCATTAGAGAATGCTAAGAGGATTGCTGATCACCAGGTGAAGGAACTAATCTCAGCTGCCAAAGATGCTCATGCCAACAAGGAGACTGAAGTCAAGCTGGCGGTTCGAGTTGGGAAGAAAGAGGTAGCAGAAGCCTATTACAAAGTTTTGGCTACTGTTAATAAGAAATTTGTTAAGAAGAAAGAAGAGGTTTCTCTTCAAATTTATGCACAGGAGCTTCAGGATAACACTGATCTTCTTTAAATCTATGCTGGCCAACGAGATCAAGAGTGCAGAGGAGGAACACATCCGTCTGATGGCTCTGCTCCCTGAGGCTACCTTTGCGTACGAGAAGACTCAAGTGTCTGCATTTTTTGTGGGCAAGCTTTCAGTTTCCAAGATTTCTGAGAGGTCAGGTACATTCGAGATTAACTTTTTCAATCCAACCTTTTCTGGTGAATACGGTTCTAAATTAGGTTTGTTGGAACCTGAAGTAGTTCGTGAAGGAGATTCTAAAGGAGTTGCGAACAAGACTTATGAAGAGAAGAATGGAGATTACCAGGGTGTTGAGGATCAGGATGGTGATGGAAGAGAAGGCTGAGAGCTTAGATCCCTTTTCCTTTAATTTAAATTTCATTTCAGACATTTGCCCACGGGGCTTTATCTTTGGTTTCATTTAGACTTTGGCCTGAGGAGGCTTTTAAACCTTTTGCTTGATGTTAAACCTAAAACTTATAGCCTGGGGAGGCTTTTAAACCCAAGTTTAAGGTCTTAGTCTTATGTTTTAAATTTCGTTTACTTTTTCTAAAATATGAGTTCCATACTTAGAAAATATTTTATGATCTTTCTTAAATACTCCTGATGGAGTTTGGCTTCAGGTAATGGTTACTTTTTCAGTTCTAGCCTTCATTTCGATACTTTGCAGTTTCCAAGATTTTGGAATACGCTACGTTTTGGATAGCTTTTAGCTTTAATCTTCTCAACGATCTTCTTGTTTTAGGTTTATGATCATGTTACATCAGTTCTCGGGACCTCCTATTGTGAGGTTTTCGATTGTCGAATATTGGGGAAAACTCTAAGTCTTTCTGGGGAATTCTGTCCTAGAAGACTTCGTCCGATTAGGTTTCAGGGAACCTATATTCAGAAATTGACTTTTCGGGTTTCGTATGAACCGACCCCTTTCAGGTTTCGGTTCATCCGAAAATGAAATTTGGGCTTGTTAACAATCAGGTTTTTAAGAGCCTGACACATACATAAGGTGTTTCGAAATTTAAGTCTCTCAGAGCCAAAGTTTAATACAAGGGTTTAGGGACCTTGGAGTAACCAGGTTTCTGGGAACCTAAAGTTGTTCTAAGAATTTTAAGACCTTTAGGTGGTCAGGTTTCTGGGAACCCGAATTTGTTATAAGGATTTTAACACCTTTAGAGGATCAGGTTTCTGGGAACCTGAAGTTGTAATAAGGATTTTAAGACCTTTAGATGATTAGGTTTCTGGGAACTTGAATCTGTTATAAGGATTTTAAGACCTTTAGATGACCAGGTTTCTGGGAACCTGAATTTGTTATAAGGATTTTAAGACCTTTAGATGATCAGGTTTCTGGGAACCTGATAGCTCAGGTTTTCACCTGATAACACTGCAAGTGCACAAATGTATGTTGTAGTGGTTCAGGATCGAATCCACAGAGACCAAAGAGTAGGACGAAGAATCAAAATCAAACAGTGGGCTAAGGCTAAAAAGATGTCGTTTGGGAGATGCAAATATCGAAATTAAAGAGAGCAAATAAAACGAAGCAAGCAACGAGGTTGTAAATAATTCAGAAAAGTGTTGGGCATCGGGTATTCTCAGGGAAACATTTCATTGTTGACTTAAACTACAGATAGGGAAGAGGTTAAGAACCGTCTTGAACTCAAATTCTAATCTAGAACTGATCTACTTCCGTAGCATCAACGCCCTATGCGCTAGAAACCTCGAGACTAACTTCCGTTGACCCTCGATTTCTAGTCATGCATTACTAACAGATTTGATAGGTTCACAATTCGATTAAACATAAACTTCCTTTGGCTTAAGAAGAATTGCTCATCTATAATTCTTTCAGGCATT
>OVAN01011701.1:0-14434 GCA_900406275.1 Anastatica hierochuntica | reverse complement strand
GTGGTGGTTCAGCCTGTGTCCCATCAACGTTATCTTTGAGGAGAAGTTTAAGTTGCTTATCGTGTGTGTCACGAACCGATGATCCATCAACATGAACCGTCTCATGCATAGACTTCACTGGCGATGAAAGTGTTTGCTCTATTTGCGGCAGATCACTCTGTTTCCCATCATCAAACTGTGCGTGCGCGAAGAGGATGAAGAGAACAACGGGCCATTTTTGGTTGTTAAACAAACTACTTGCTGTTTGGAAACGTAAGAAAATAGGCCAAAATTGAATAGAAATATTGCTCGAAAAGAACATCTTTACAAAGAGCTCACGTGTCATGCCGAGCCGAGCCGGATGGACGGTGGCGATGACACGCGCGTGTGAGTTTTCCAATCCTCTCTTTCATTTCACATTTGAACTCTTTACGATGTGCTTCTATATATGCAAGTGAAAATTGTCTTCCCATTCTAATATAGGACTTTTTCTATTTCACTTGTTAGACATACTATTTGAAGTTATGTTATTTGGTCTAAAGCCCATTTCTCATTCACCAACCAAACACATTTTAACATAAAATATGTTGGTTAATTAACTCAACATTATCTAATTAAAATGTTGGTCCAACAATCTCTCACATGAATAAAAATGGCTCTAAACATTTGAAGACTCGAAAGACTCTATTGACTCTGACTAGACTCTCCTACAGACTAGACAAAAGAACTTTCGAGAGTATATGCAAAATTCACTATGCCTGAGTAAGTAACATTTTTTAGTTTTGAACCACTGATTTTTAATATATCTCGGGTTTACTTGGCTAGGAGGTAAACATAATGTCTTGAACCACCTTGATTTGGATGTAAATCGAGACAACATCTATAACCCAACTTCATTTCTCATAGAACTTAGTTCTCTATTATGCTCATTTTGGCCTTGAACATGCCTAGTTTTATCGTGAGTGAACTTGGAGAATATAACTTTTCATTCATTCCCTAGAAACGGCCCCATTTTACACTCACAAGATGATTTTGTATAGGCTTCAGAAGCATCATGTAATACTCCACTATTACAAATCTATGAAATCATTAAAAGCTAATGTTTATCTTTATCACATGCATGTAGCTCTGTTTATCATCCTAGGAACTAGATAGAGACTTTAGTCTCACAATGCTCTTTGTAGAGTTAGCTTGATTTAGTTGTCCCTTTAAACCTAGATCTTGGGGATCTCCAGTCACAAATGTGAGGTTTCCATCAAACCTACTCTCTTTAAGTCATATGCTTTAAACCCATTCCTCTTGATGATCTTCCAACTTGATCTGGTGACAAATCTTTTTGTAAACGGATCTGCTAGATTGTCTTTTAATTAAATGTAGTCTATTGTGGTTACACCACTTGAGATCAATTGTCTAATATACTTATGCTGTCTTCTGATATGACGGGATTTACCATTCTAGACATTATTATGTGCTTGTGCGATAGTCTATTGACTATCAAAATGTACACGTAATGCCAACACAGGTTTCTCCCACATCGGGATATCTTCCAAATTTTTTTGAAGTCACTCTGCTTCAGCTGTAGTTGTGTCCAAATCGATGAACTCAATTTCAATGTTGGATCTAGCTAATAAGGTTTGTTTAGAAGATTTCGAGGACACTGCTGCACCGCCAAGGGTAAAGATATATCCACTCATGGATTTTGAGTTTTTGGAGTCAGAAATCCAGTTTGTGTCATTGTATCCTTCCAAAACTGTTGGTTCTTTACCATAATGCATCCCATAATCTTTAGTTTAACGTATGTAGTCCAACACTCTGGTTATGGCTTTCTAGTATTTGTGTTCTGGATTACTAGCGTAGCGACTTAAAACATTTACTGAGTGCGCTAAGTCGGGCTTAGTAAAATTTGTTAAGTACATCAGATTTCCGATCACCCTTGCATAATTTACTTGTGCCACTGCTTCACCAGAATTTTCGGTTAAGTGTTAGGTGAAGTTGAGGATCTAACAGAGTTTTTGCAGTTCCACTTGAGTAGTTTTATTTTATCAAGTATCCGTCCAGCATAATGAGCTTGAGACTAAATGATTTTGTCACAAGTTATCGTGATCTTAATCCAAGAATGACATCTACTAGACTCATGTCTTTCATGTCAAAATTTCCACTAAGCATGTTATTAGTTTATTGGATTATGTCTTTATTGCTCCCGATAATGAGCATATCATCTAAACATAACAAAATATACCCGTGTGGAGGACGTTTGATACAAATACATTTAACACATTCATTGGTGCTAAAACCATTTACATCATAACATTGTCAAATTTCTCATGCCATTGTTTCAGAGCTTGTTTAAGTTCATATAATGATTTCACTAGTCTATAAACTTTGTGTTCTTGTCTTAGGATAATGAACCCTTCCTGTTGTTTCATGTAAATTTTATCTTCTAAATCACCATTTAAAAGGCCACTTTTACATACATTTAATGTATTTCTAGGTTCCTTAATGCAGCAATGCCTATCTGCATTCTGATTGAAGTTATTCTCGTCAAAGGAGAATAAGTGTCAAGGAAATCCAGACTCTTTTTTTTACGGAATCCTTGTACCATGAGCCTAGCTTTGTACTTCTCGATTAAGCAATCCGTTTTCAACTTCGTTCTGAAAAATCCACTTACACTCTAGTGTGTTACACCCCTATGGTAGATCAGTTATCTCCCATGTACGATTTTGTATAATGGAGTCAATCTCACGACCGACCACTTCTTTCCAAAAAGGCGCGTCAGGTGTAGATATAGCTTCTGTGTACGTTCTTGGTTCATTTTTTAAGAGAAAATGTCATCATGAAATCATCACCAAAATATTTATTTTTACGAGCTCTTTTGCTTCGTCAAGGTATATCTTCAACATCTTACGCTTCATTTACTAAATTTCAGAAGTGCTTGCTTCATTTGCGTCTCTCTCATGACGTGTTCATTTTGGACCTTGTTTATCCTTGCAAGGAAAATATGTTTGAAAAAGACACATACATTTCACAATTTTTAGTCCAACTGTGACCCTTTTTGGAGGTGACAATACCACTTTTTACAGGCACCCCCACACTATTATGTATTTATACAGTGGTGCAATAACTTTTCCAAGTTTATAAAGTGTTTTCCCGGTAACTATGTGTGGTATCTTTTTGAGGGTATAGTTTGTGGTAAGGAAGGCTCCCCCCCCCCCACATTGACTAGGCTAACCTAGATTCTTGCAACATTGAATTCATCATTTTCTTCAATGTTCAGTTGTTTTTCGTTTCGCAACTCTGTTAGATTCAGGTGAATAGGGAGCAGTTATCCGATGGGTTATGCCATTTTCTTGATAATAACCATTAAACGGTCCATCATATTCACCTCCTCTATCGTTTTTAACTATTTTGATAGTTTAATCAATTTGATTTTCTACTTTCCGTTTATTGTCCTTTATTTTCTTAAGACTTCATCTTTGCTATAGAACAAATATACATACAATATTTTGTGTGATCATATATGAATATCACAAAATACTTTTTACCACTGCTAGGTTGCAAATATTTTAAATCACATAAGTCTATACGAATGAAACCCAAACGTTCAGTTTGCTTTCAACTCAGGATGATTGTGTTTTTGTGAGTTTGGCCTGTACATACACTTCAAATTTTTCTTTGCTTGTTTTACACTTAGGAATTAGGTCCATATTCATTAATTGTTGAACTGATTTATAATTCATATGTTCTAATTTTCTGTGCCAAATATTAAAAGACTCAAGCAAATAAGAAATTGAGTTATTATCATCATTGCAACATTGATTAAATTGGAAGTAGAAGCAAAATTTGCAACATCAACAATTTTATTATTACGGAGGATTGTCTTCACATTCATCTTGATCATTCTAGCCTTGACATACACCCCTCACTTCTTCAGAATGAGCTTGTCTGCCTGAAAGTCGATTCCAAAACCAGTCTTGCTCATCAGAGTACTTGAGATCAAGTTCTTCGTCATGTCAGACACATGCTTCACATTTTGAAGGTGATCTCTTTCCCAAAGTCATCTTAAGAACAACTTTTCCACGACCTTCAATCTTTCTTTTTGCAGGATTACTCATAAAAAGTCTCTTCAATCTTGCTTTTCTCATAGGTATTAAACATCCTACTATCAGTGTAAAAATGGGTCGTGACACGAATCTCATACCACCATTCCGTTGGATTGTCTTCCACCATGTTGAGATATCTGACCATAACGCATAGGTCTTCCTCGGTGAGGTTGGCAGTGTGTTCCTTAGCTTTGCTACGATAGACATCAGACTTGTATCCTATCTTTCCATAGGGGTGACACTTTCCTTTGAACTTCTGTTTTCTACAGCTCCTTGCTTCTTGAAGTTCGTGGAGGATTGGCTTTCAGAGGCTACTTCTTAACAACTTTTCCCTTTCCTTTTTTTCTTCGTCTTGCCTTTGTACATAACCACATTGATAGTGTGCTCACGAGCGTGAGTCCCAGTTGAGGTGCGGTTTATGTCCTCCGTCCCAACCTGGTGATCACGTCTTCAAGAGACATTGCCTTCTTCTTGTGCTTGAGGTAGTTTTTGAATTTCAATCACCCCGGGGGAAGCTTCTCAATGAAGTAGTTCTGATGTGAGGTCAAGTTGTATCCCAACTAAAACATAGCTGCAAGTGCATAACATCACAATAATACTTAGGAACGAATCCAGAGGAACTAGATATTCATACTTAGAACCCATTGATTTCGTACTAAGCTAAGAAGAAATATACAAGGGTTTTGGGATTTTTATTTTTGGTTTTTAGGGTTTTATAAATGCAAATGAATCTACTCTATATGCTAATTTACAAAGGATAAATCGATGAATTGATATGCATCAAACAACAAAAAGTTAAAGTAAATAAGCAGGAATTAAGATCGACTAGGTGCATATTGCTTCGGTCTAGAACATAACCACTACTATAAATGCTCTCCACTTTCGAATTTCGGGATTCTCTACACTTAAAAACCAAGGGACTCGAATTTTGCATTGTCCTTGTAGAACAAGTGTGCGCATAATACAATTAAGGTTGATTGTTTACGATTCTATATCGATCCACTTTTGTTGCTTATATAGAAAGTATCATCGAATATTAGTTCCAGTAGTATGTCAACATTTTGGAATGAAAAATAACCTAGGATCTATTCGCATAATGGCCTAGCAAGCAAATAACATTACAGTGCAAGCAAAGCTGATAATGTTATTGATAAAGCCTAATCGTTTAGTAATCATATTCAAGAAAACTCATTGAATCCATATTAACAACTGTCTAACATGCAAAATAATAGATCAAAGACATATAAACATGAATTCAGTCATCACAACAAGCATTATATCAAATCAAAGGGAGAAGGATAGATAAAACCGAATGATGGACGAAAGGTGAACGTATTGAGATGAGATGGGTCCTATGGAAGCTAACAAAAAGCAGAACCCCAAAGGGTGCCGTCTGTGCCTACTTATCTAAAACCTCAACAACTCTCTTCAAAATAAAAGCTAAAAACAACTATTTATAGTACATCTTCACTATTTGGTCAAATGTGTAAAACTTAGCCTTAAGGCCTTCAAATCTTGGGCTTCGTGTAAAGGGGCCTTGACTTTAGTCCTTGGGATTTAAAAGGCTTGGAATAGAGCCACTTGAATTTGGAGAATGTCTGGTTTGAGATGCAAGTTGCCTTGCTTTTATTTTGACCTTTCTCTGCACCCTTCATTCGCGAGACAGCTGGACCAAACTTCAGTAATATTGATGTAACTCTTGATCCACAACTCCGAAGATGTAAAACCACCTTGATACGAATGCAAACTCAAATATGCAGCTCATGTTTACATTTCATCAACATCCATTGAGGTTAAGACCTTCATCTTGGACGATACTTCTGATGCTCAGAAATAGTTCAGAAACCATCTTTGATCCAATTAGCTCCATAACGCTTCAAAAATATATTGGTTTACCTGAAATGACTTGAATTACTACAAAGAGAGGAAAAATACTTTTAATCATTGAGAATTGTATAAAACACCAAGAAAACATACTAAAATCCAAATGAAATGTTGTAAAATATTAGCATTATCAACTCCCCCAAACTTAGCTTCTAGCTTGTCCTCGAGCTAAGAAAACGAAGAACGAACAAGAGGTTTGGAAACTTGGAAAATTACCTTTACTTTCGGAACCGATTAGAAACTTAGACTGCCATGTTCCACTAACACCCGAGTCAACATTAGATAGAACCTTCAGTAATAACCACAAGTCTAGCAACGTCTTAATTCAGCCACAATAAAAAAGAGTGACACAAAATCTTCATCACCACTCCCAAGATCTACATCGTGCGATCTCTTTGAGGGAATATTGATCAAATGACACGTTGACTAGAGTCAATCAAGACACCAACAACTTTCAACCCACAATCAATTCCTTTCCTCTTTCTTATTCACTTTTAAATGCGTTTTTAAAGGCTGATTCTCTCTACTTTTCTAGGATATCATTTTATTTTTTCTATCAACCTCCAAAATTCAAATTTTCTCTACTTTTCTAGGGTATCATTTTATTTTTTTTATCGATCTCTTTTTATTTTCTTTTAAGCACATTTATATTTTATTGGTTCATAATTCACAATATGCATAAGCATTTTTCTACAAAATTTTTATTAAGGAAGGAAGAGGGGAACCGTAGACCTTATGACATAGGGTTTGAAGAGGAGTCTTATTCAATGTATACCAAGCCCCAAGAAGAGAAAATTAAGTTCATTAATTATTGAGTGACTTAGGATTACCCGAACATCAAGTGACATGGTGCTTTGGTTTGCTGATCCACCTGAGCTTTTCCGATTGGCTAAACTGTAGTCAAACACTGATGCTATGGAAACTAGTCATTAGTCACGTGGTTAGTTCAAAGTTAAGTTCATTTCCTGACTATTTTGACTCTATAAAAACTTTTTTGTTTTAAAAAAGCTTAAAAAACGACTCAAAAACAAGAAGAAGAATCATTAGTAACAATAAGAATCCCCATGGACTTTACTTACAATGTCTCGGTGCAAAATCAAGTGAGTAAGGTATTAAAAACTAATGTTGAAGGTAAGGAATAGGAAAACTTAGTTGGTGGTCAAACCTTTGGAGAATGGTTCGACCATTTGTAATGTTTCGAGAAACCGAAATGAAGTATCATGGTTCGTTTTTGCAATCCGGGAAGAGTGCTCCAACTAAACTAAAAGCTTACTGCAAAATAGAAAATTTAATTAGTAAAAACAAATTTTAAAGGCGGAAATGTCATACAATTGTTGTTTTTGCCGGGTTTGGTCTCATCGGAATGCTCAGTTTGGCTCATCTTGAAGGAAAACTGGGCTTGCGAGTATGACCGTTCTAGGACTGGTTTTTGTAGGAATGCCTTTTACATATGCTACTAAGTAGTAATTGTCAATTTGCCAGCTTGGTTTGCTTGGCGGAGCTCGATTTTGTCCTGGCCAATTTTTCTTCGGTTTCTGGCCCTTCGGGTGCTCCAAAATGAAATGTGAGCACTTTCAAAAATGTTTGGGCTACTCTTCATAGAATTTCCACTTTATCCAAGCATCTTCACCTAACTCCTAGATATGAGTTTCGAAGAAGCTGAATTCGTCGATTTTATGTCTCTGTTAAGCCAAATCATTGAACCGTGTTTGCCAGCCGATTTCTCACAAAATTATGGTGTATTTTAATGAGGACTCTCTGACGGAGTAGTTGGTTTGGTAGAGAATGCTTTAATGATGCTCCGGTTGTGGGGATTGTCCTTTGATCACATTTTTAGCTTTAGAATGGTAATGATGAATGGCTTTTCCTTGAGCTAATCCTTGATAGCTTCAAAACTATCATCATTCTAAACGTATCACTCATTGGTTTGACTTGGAATTGAAGCTATTTTCTGGAGTTCCCTCAATGTCAAAAGTATTGCAAATTTTTCTCTATGGGCTTGCCTTCATGTTTTAGGGTCTTTAGGGAGTGGTAAAGCCTTGAGATTTCCTTTAGATCGTATATGGGATGCTGGAATAAAACTTGGTTGATTGCATGCTTGACGAAAATAAATTGCTTAGTTGCAAAATTTGCTCGGTATAGGATCCTTATAGCTCCAAGTGTGTATCCTTGTGTTCTTAAACTTCCAGTCTTGGAAATTGTTGGGAGTAATTTGAGCCATGGGAATCCCCCTATATTGAATACAATACGACAGTGAAAGCCGAAGGCAGGGTAATGCCATAAGCAGGAAGAAGGATGTTGGGAGTGTGCCCAAAGCCAAGAAGCCGGAGGACTTTCCATTCGACAAGGCATATCCTAACGGAATAAGGAGACAAGGATAAATATCTACAGATAAACATGGACTATCCTAATTCTAAAAGGATAATGATGAAATTCTAGCTATAAATAGAGGACCTAGGGGTTCGTGTAAGGCATTCAGCCAATAACCTAGAGAGAAACACTTTAGATATAAGAGATTGCATGTTGTTTATGACAAACCTAGGGTTCTTGACCCATTATCGTAGTAACCTAACTTTTCTTTAATCAATAAGGAACCTCTTTATCAACTTCTATACTTTCTTTGTTATTCTCTTGTTTCTGTAGTGCTTGGCAAAGAACATCCCTAAAAAATCCATAACAGTTAGGCGCTAGAAGGAGGATAAGATCAAACAAAAGCTACATGACAATGGTAAGAGATAACACAAATACCTAATCAAAACACCCACACGAATTGACCTAAGCTATGAAGAGATGAGATCACAACTAGAGACTCTGCAAAAAACTATTTGAAGCGGTGGAACAAACCCCGAGAGATCAAACACCTGTTGGGTCCGACGTGACTATTGCATAAGAGTTGCAAACCCTTAGGCACCAGATTGAGGCATGCATTAAAAAGCTGCAAGAGGATGCACAACGTTTACAACAGCTTGAACTATAGAATGGAACACTAACGGAGAGGAACTCGACCTTGATGACTAACCAAACGACAGGTCAGCGGTTCAAGGTAGTTGTGCCTCGGATGCAGGCTCTGGAGATCACCCCGACTAACAACTCTGGCAAAAGAATAAAACTTAATGCAGAGAGAACCTAGGGGACTAGAACCTTGCCCACGGGCAAGAAAACCTTGCGAAATTGCAGGGGGCAAAGCCGTTAACCTTGTCTCGCAGTTTGAGGAGGCCATACGCTTAGAACTTATCTTCTCTGCCAAATTTGAGGCACTTCAACCAATGATTGAATGCCTCCCTTGTGTCGTGCCTCCTCTAAGAAGAAGTGTCTGAAGCTCATATGCAGAAACTCCCTTCACGGAGGAGATAATGCTCATCAACATGTCCAGAAAGTTTTCCTACCGCACATTGAAGTTGTACGATAGAATCGCTGACCCATATAACCACATCACACAATAAAGGTAGAAGAAGCTCACTGTAGCAATCCAAAAAGAACTAAGAGAAGCAGCAATGTGAAAAAGGTTTGGTTCAAGCCTCACTAGAGTGCCTTACAGTGGTTTATCACCGTCCCTAATTGCAATATAAGGTCCTTCGCTCCGTAACCGATCTGTTCATAGAACAACAGCAGGGTCTCTTAAAAGTCCATTGACGATCTCTAATAGGCCAAGCAGAGATAGACATTACCATTGCGTAGCTACATACAACGCTTCAACCAGGAGAAGGTGGCAGTACCTAACTGCAACATTGAAACACCAATCTCAATGTTCAAAAAGGGGTTACTTGACAAAGGAGACCTCTACAAAGATCTCATGAAATACCCTTGTCATACGATGCAAGACATCCCCTCCCGGGCCCAGGCGAAAATAAGATGGGAAGAAGACCTTTATGCAAGTACAAAGTATGTACTCAAGCTAGACGCATGGGTCATAAGGATAGAGAAACCTACAAAAAATAACAAACCTTATCAAAAGCCTTCCAAAGAAGCTGAAAGCAAGGGATCCAAAGGTGAACATCGACCTCTGGATAGGCCTGGCGGTGATAAACTCACAGTGGCCACCTGACTCGATATTTCAAACCTCTCAATATCCAAAGGGGGTTAGTATGAGTCCTGAAGCAGATGGGCCCTCAAGTCAAGTGGCCCAGAAGATGAAGTCACCTAACTATCACAAGAACACCAACAAGTAGTGCGATTTTCATAATGACCACGACCATAGAACGGAAGATTGTGTATCTCTTAAAATGGAAGGTAATGAGTTGCTTAAGAAAGAATACCTCTGGGAATTCCTTTCCGACAAGGCTAAGGAGTTGTTGAGCAATCGAGAAGATAATGGCCCAACAGGAGCAATGTTCCAAATTCTTCTCCAAGACTTAACCGTGTGATCAACATCATATCAAGAAGATCAGAAGTCAATGGTGTCACTCATGCCGCTGCTAAAAAAACACAAGAACCGCAAAAAATAACCAAGGCATCCCGGAGGCCAAACACTGAAGTCACATTAAGGAGACCATCATCTTTACGGCTGAGGAAAAAGAAAGGAATATGACATGCCACCACAATGCCTTGGTTGTGACTTTAGCGGTGACGAAATTTTTGGTGAAGAGGGTACTGATTGACCATGAAAGCTCTACGAACATGCTCTTCTTAGGATCTTATGAAGACCTAGGCCTGGCCCAAGAAGCCCTAACCAAGAAGACCACGCCGCTCATAGGCTTCAGTGGAGAAGTTAAATAGACCTTTGGGGAAGTAACTCTTCCTATCTATGCAAGAGAAGTAAACATGTCCACCAGGTTCTCCGTCGTATACTGTGCGTCTGCCTATAACATGATCATGAGGGATCTTGGATACACGATATTGGAGCAGTGCCTTTTACATTGTATACTGTGCGTCAGCCTATAACATGATCATGAGGGATCTTGGATACACGATATGGGAGCAGTGCCTTTTACATTGCATCAAGTGTTTAAATTCCCAACACCTTGGGAAGTCAGAGAGATAAAAATAGATCAAGAGAATGCACGATCGTGTTACCAAACTACCCTAAAAGGCATGCCACACCCTTATAATAATTACAGAAACCACTTCCTGCTGAGCATACTGAGGAGCCGAAAGTGGAACAGATGGATGAAGTACACTTGACACCCGGAGACCCGATGAAGAGCCTCATAATAGGGTCAATGCTGCAAGAAAGCATACACCATAGATTAATCGACTTCTTGAGGTCTAACTCTGACTGCTTTTCTTGGTCCCACGTGGACATAGTGCATAGGTTGCAAGTAGACACAAGACATCCGCCTGTCAAACACAAAAGGCGGAAATTTTCACCAGAGCGCGACGCTGCTGGATTCATCAGAGAGGTGCGCTAACCAGACTGGCTAGCAAATACTTTTGTGGTCCGAAAAAGGATTGGCAAGTGGAGGATCTGTATATATTTCACTGACCTCAACAAATCCTGCCCAAAAGATCCCTTCCCCTTGCCTCACGTAGACAAGCTAGTAGACACCACGGTACGACACCAGCTGATGAGCTTCATGGATGCTTTCTCTGGGTACAACCAGATCCTTATGCACCCATAAAACAGGAGAAAACATCCTTCATGACCTCACGAGGGATATACTTCTATAAAGTGATGCCTTTTGGGCTAAAGAATGCAGGGTCCACATATCAAAGACAAGCAAACATGATGTTTGCAGATCATATTGACCGAATTATGGAAGTCTACATAGACGACATGCTGGTTAAATTATTAGAAGTAGAAGACCACATAGTCCACTTACATCATGCCTTCTCCACGCTGAGGAGGTACAACATGAAGCTTAACCTTTCTAAGTGTTCTTTTGGAGCCTCTGGAAAGTTACTGGGGTATATAGTAAATTACCAGGGAATTGAAGCGACCCTAGAGCAAATCAGGGCAATTCCCTCATCAAAGATCCCCATGGATGTATAAAAACTCACGGGAAGGATGACGACCCTGAGCAAATTCATATCAGACTTTCAGATAAGTCCCACATATTCTTCGAATCCCTTAAAGACACAAAGAGATTTTTATGGGACCAGAACTGCGAAGACGCCTTTTTCAAACTCAAGGAGTACCTTACCACGCCGCCTCTTCTCTCCAAGCCACATAACGAAGAACCACTCTTTCTCTACCTGGCATTTTTTGAGCATGCGGTAAGTGTCGTGTTGGTTAGAGATGAGGGAAACAAGCATCATCCAATTTACTACGTCAGTAAGCCACTCCTGGATGCAGAGACACGCTACAACCAACTAGAGAAGTTTGCTCTGGCTAATAAGGAAATGAACGGAAAAGATACCGAAGAGGTTCCTGGAGAAATTTCAAACAACTATCTACCAAGTTTTAAAATATTGGAAAATGTGCAAAGAAAGAAAAGAAAGGGGAGTATTTTGCAATATTAAAAATAACACATGTGTTTAATGAGCTTCTTCCTTATCATCATCTTTTCTCTCTAATCAAGGACTTTGCAAGAAAAAAATTCTCTCTCTTTTTGCAAGACAAAATCGAAAATTTCAAACTCATTTTCGA
This sequence comes from Anastatica hierochuntica, assembly GCA_900406275.1. NCBI lineage: Eukaryota > Viridiplantae > Streptophyta > Magnoliopsida > Brassicales > Brassicaceae > Anastatica > Anastatica hierochuntica. Next base: position 1,945 of record OVAN01011701.1, on the reverse strand, counting down.
AAATTTTAATTTGCATAATCTTATTCATCCTTAGAAGCATTCTTTGCATTTCCACTTCAAGCAACAAAGGTATGTTCTCTAACTTTTAAAATTTCAAGAAAGGTGAGGGCTTTCTTTGAAACTCAAAATCTTGATTTTGGAAGTGCTTAGCTTGAATGATATTTGGTAATGGTTAGGATGAGTTAAAGAATGCTTGGGAATTAGAATTCAAGGCTTAGTTTAGATGATTTAGAGCTTAATTGCAAAATTTTGAAAAATGAGTGTTCTTGAATGTTCTTGAGTTTGGTGGTTAACTTTTCAGAAATTTGTGGTTATTCGTTGATTTAATGATCCTAAATGATAGCCTATTGTTAGATATGAAGTTCCCAACAAGAATTTTGCAATTCCATTGAGTAAAAACAATGTTATCACCATTTTACTAAGTGAGTTCGGATTAGTGACGGGATTGTTGAGCAAAATTTAAAAATTTGTAATTCTTTGAATTTTTGATGTGTTGAGTCATTTTCTTCATGAGTATTATCTTCCATGATTCTTTGAGAATGGTCTTGAACTTTAAAACCTTCTTGGATTCAAGTTATTACATTTACAAAAATTCTTGGAACTTACATATATAGTTTTTCAATGTTGGAATCAAACAAGTTTCTCATCATCATGACACCTAATACAAGGAGTGGAAAGGGAGCTAAAACGCAAAAAGGAAAAATCCAAGCAAGCTTTCACTTCAGAAAAAGCCACTAATTCAAGAAGAGCTTCAATGACAAAGGAGGCTCCATCGAAAAAACCAAAACTCATGAAGCGCCCTCTAGTGAGAGCTCCAATTCCTCTTCCATTTGAAATCAAAGAAACAACTTGGAGTGAAGTAGAGAAAGAAGAAAGAAGACACTTCGAGAGAGTGGACATTGCGCCAACAAAGTTCTTAGCCAAAGGGGCGTTGGAAAAGATAAGTCTTTATGAGGAGGTGTGTTATCTCCTAGAGAACATGTACCTCCATTGCTTGGTAGATATGGATGAGCCAATATATATACATGAGGTCAAGGATTTTCTTGCAAAAATGAAGCTCGTGTTTCATTCTCCAAGTCGACCTAGAGCTAAATGGGGATATCTCAACTTCAAGATAAGGGACAAATAGTATTTCATGAGCATCTACGAAGTTTGCAAAGCGTATAGCCTACCATTAACGGACAAGGCTACGTTTTCATATTGAAGAGGGATTGATGCATTTTGGGATATGATAGTTGATGGAGCCTTTACCAATGAAAGTCCAAAGTCATCAAAGATACGAAACCTGGTGGTTAGATATATGCAAAGGCTCTTGGCCAACAATATCTTTGCTAGGGCCAAAAATGGAGGAGCGACGAGGAATGAAGTGCTTCTTCTATTCCGGGACTTAAGGAAGACATCATGGAGTGGAAAGAATATGAGGAAGAGGATGGTTTTGGAAAAGATATAAACATCATAATTCTCTTCCTAAAGCACATGGCGAGTTTCAAAGGCAAATTGGTTAGGAAAACAAACCAACTACTCATCTACTTTGGAGGTTTCCTAACCCCCTTATTCAAAAATGTTCAAGTCCCATTAGGCGAGGAAATTCCGGAAAGGGATCACATGGGATTGCAAGACCTCATCTATTGGCACTTCATTTGGGTAAACGAGGCGACTAAAGAGATCGAGTTTTGAAAGCTCAGGTTTTCGCACGAGATGACACTGCAAGCGCACAAATGTACGTTGTAGTGGTTCGGGATCGAGTCCACAGAGACTAAAGGTAGCACGAATAACGTAGATTCAAACAGCGGGCTNTCAAACAGCGGGCTAAAGCTAAAAAGATGTCTTTAAATATGATGCAAAAATCGAAATCAAGAGAGCACAGAAACGCGGGCAGCAAACGACGAGGTCATAAAACAATCAAAGAAGTGTTGGGCATCGGGTATTCTCAGGGAAAAAATTC
>OVAN01011700.1:0-14435 GCA_900406275.1 Anastatica hierochuntica | reverse complement strand
ATCTTGGGATCTTTCGGGAGTTATTCAGGATCCTCGGACGTAACTTTAGCACTCCCGCATTTAGTTGCTCGTGAATGGCTAGACTNGGCTAGACTTTGTTGAACGATCGTCTACGCGCCAATTGGCTTGCAGTCTTGGAGCCAATTGGCTTGTAGTCTAGATGACGGTAAGTCTAGATGACGTTAAATCTAGGCGATGACGAGTAAAGACGAAGGTAAGTCTAGACGACTCTAAGTCTAGACGACAATAAGTCTAGACAACGGTAAGTCTAAAAGACGTTAAGTCTTGACGACGATAAGTTTAGACAACGGTAAGTCTAGAAGACGTTAAGTATAGACGGCGGTGAGTCCAGACGTTGATCGTGTTTCGAGTAAGTCCGATTAGAGATGCGATCTTAGACGTTGATTTCGAGATGGTCGTTTTTGACACCAACAGTTTCCTATGCAAAATGCAATCCTATATGCTCCTACAAACTAAGTATTCACAAATGTGTGCAATCTATATGCAAAGTTTTGAAAATCTTTTAGGATTTTTGAATTTTTTTGGTTTTTTTGGTTTTTTATAAGTCATAATTATCTACAATGCTAGAGTCAATATGCACGAAAAGAAAACAACAAATCTCAAAATAGCATTAGTACTAAGCCCCTCCCTTGGACTTAAACTTCACCGTCTCGATGAATTTTAAACCGTGAGAGTGACTCATTAAAAATTCATAAGAAAACTAAAAATATGCAATGGTATATACAAGGGATAGTAGGTGTACCTTTAGACAACTCATATGTATGTCTTGTGAATCTGGCGGAGGAGTCGTCGGGTTCATTGTTGTTGCGTTTTGATCTTCGTAGCTGAGAAGAAGAAGGGCCAACGGGGTATTTCCCATGTTTCCACCAGGATGGCCCTTGAAACGAAGTCCTTGGTGGTCGCATTCCATGCTCTTGTTATTCTCGGATCACCAATGGCGGAAGAGCTACCGACATTCTTGGTTTTGTAAAGTCACGCTTCGGGCATTCTTGAGTATCTTCATCACTCTCGCTTGAGGTTGCATATTTGTTGTACCTTGCACTTCTTTTGGAACTCCTCATTAGTCGCGAGAGCATATTTCCTTGTTTTCTTATGACCTTGGCGTGCCTTCTCAATTCCATTTCCAAGCTTTTCTCATATGGTGTCCCTAGATGTGGTGGTGGACGAAATTAGCCGAGGAGTGAATGTCCAAATATGTCTTGGTGTCTCTCTTCTTGGGGTTGGTTTTGTTCAAATAGCCTATGAAGTCTTGGTTCTCCTTGTAGCGTGCTCCGTTTGTAGTGAAGGTGGCTTGGTAGGTTGAAGTTGATTTCCTAATCCATTTATGTTGATGTATGCTCCGCATCCGACATTGGAAGGTTACAAGCCCTCCATTTACTTTGCTCGTCCATGAACAAGTAGATCACTACATCTCTAGGACCATAGCCAAAGGTTAATTGCCGCTCCACTAAGTAAAGCATGTCCACCGTGGGCCCCTCTTGGTGATTGTCGGTCCTTCCTTCTTCCTTGACATCTCCACCTTCCCATTCATCAAGTTCGATTCCAAGGTAGCAAAACAATGGGGTGAGCATGCCTCCAATCCTCGTGACGAGATGACTTGCTTTTCTCATATCCTCCGCATGATTGAGTAGAATACTTACGAACATAAGAAAAAGGTTGGTGTTGTCGCCTAAGTAATCCACCCATCTCTCCCCATTTTGGTCTTTTAAGTACCTCTTCAATTCTTGGAAAAGCAACTTCATAGCAAGCTCATTCATAATTTTGGGGTTTCCCATCTCTTTGCTGAAAGTGTAGCGTAGATAGGAATTGAAGTGTTTGTTGCGTGAAAGACGGATGGTGCATCCAAAACAAACTCTCAAGATCCATTCGCTTTAGCAATGCGCGCACATGATCATGAATGGCCATGTCTCTCAACACACTATCATCAACCCAACGCGCTTCCACCTTCGAATGTCTTTGGAGATGCAAGTAGACTTTTCGTTCCTGAATGGACCATGATCGGTAAGAAATTCGCATAGCGGGTCGTGATGATGTCATTCTTGTTTGGTGCCTACACTTAAAAAAGGTATAGGTAAAGTGAATTCAAAGGTTTAAGAGCAAATAAAAATGCTAAGGAATTTAGCTTTGGACCGCTACATAAATGATAGAAAATATAAAGAACCACGTTCCAATTCTTAGAAATTTCCTAGGCTTTTTATCTTTTTAAATACAATATACTCATGAGGAACCGAAAAGCAAACAATTCAATGTGATGCAAATTTCGGCCAATACAAATTTCCAAACGAGAGCATGCATTTGATTTTCACAATTTCTAAACTTAGAATCATGTGGATGCTTACTTAATTACCGAGTTCAAAATCCATCTAATCTTAATTTAAGGACATTTCTAAACTTAGGCATGGTGTGCACTTAATATAATATGCCTAAATTCATAATTATGGATCAAGCTTCAAGGTAGTAAATTCTAATTATACACAAGCAAACCAAGCATCCAACAATCAACACCTTTCACTTAATAGAATTCAAAAATCAACTTTCTCAAAGAAACCCCACATTATCAAAAATTTCAAGGCAAAGAACACACTTAGGAATTTATTCACATTTACAAAGTGACTCATGAAACCATGCTCAATCAACCCCAATCATACACATCAACCACAAAATTCAAGTTTTCCCAAAATTGAATTCAAAAATACTATTCCCTCCACTATTCATTTCAAGAACAAAAATTTGATTCATGCATTTCTACTTGTTTCTAAGCAAATGTAGCTTATAAAACACTAACAACTAAGCTTCTTCAACTCTAATAAACCACAAAACATCACTAAACACTTTTACTTCATGAAAATCGAAACTTTAAGGGAGTAAAAGTGTAAGTTTTTAGTTTCATACCTTGTTCTTGATGCTTTTCAAAAGTGGAATATTGATAAGAGTAAGAATGCACCTTAGAAGAACCAAATCGCTCAAATTTTCTCACAAATCTTCTCTTTTTAAAATCAAAAACTTCCTCTACCAAGGTGAGAGAGAGAGAGAGAGAGAGAGTTCGATGGAGATGGGAGAGAGAGAGAAGAGTGAGAGTGAAAAGTAGTGTTAAGAGTAAAAGTGTAAAAAAGTTATTTGCAAATTGGTCCCTCGGTTTCCAAAATATTTGTTCTCTTTAAAAAATTTTGTAAAACAACCCAAAATTTGAAATTTTAAAATCAAGGGAAAAATTTCATGCTTGAATTTGTGAGAATTGGGACCAAAGGTTTTTAAATTGGATCAAAAATGGTTTAGTTTTCTCAAATCAAGTTTTGCAAAATCACTCTTGAAATTCTTTTAAATGGTGAAATGCAAATGAAATTCTTGAATTTAAGAGAACTTACATTGGCCAATGGAGTGTCTTTAAAATTGAGTCATATCGACTTGTTGGAAGCGTCTATCCATTACTCCTTTTTGGCTTTGATCCTTGCTTTGATTTATTTCTCCTTTGGTACCTAAGCTTATAGCAAAAGCATGTCTTTGAAACAAGGTTTTCCCAAGACAAAATCACCATTATTGAAATTAAAAGCATGAAAACTAAAGACTTAAAAAGAAATATTTACAAAGGATATGCATGAGATTGCCTCTAAAGTGCGCTTGTTTAAGGTCATTAGCTTGGCCGTTCTTCTTTCTTTTAGTTGGTGAGATTAAGGACCACCTCTTCATGGTTAGGTCCTCTTAGAGACTTCCTTATCACCCAATCCCTAATCTTGTTGAAGTTTTTCACTCCATTACCCTTGATGAAATGGGGATTACAGCTACGCTTGAAGGTTGGCCCTTGAGTGTTGGTTTTATCCATCATCAAGTCCAAATTCTGATGGGGCATATTTCCTTTGAGGTCTTCCTTATGAAGTAAATCTCAAACTCCATCCTTTTCCAAGCTCTCATAGACTTTCTCTCCTTGAATCCTACCCTTTCTCTTTGGTTCCCTTAAGTAGACCGTACCACAAAAAGCATTGTCTCTTTTGGTTTTAAGCATTGGGTAGGAGACTTCTTCATCAACTCTCTTCAAGATGAACCATTTAGTATCAAAGTCTATTGAAGCTCTGGTAGTAAGGAGGAATGGCGTTCCTAAGATCAATGGGAAATTGGCTTGGTTGGACTTAGTATCCACAACCAAAAAGTCACACTTAACAAGTTTATTGTTCACCCTAAGCTCAATGTTCTCAAGCCTTCCGATAGGATTCTTTTTAGATGCACCCCAAGTAAGATGGGATCCGCTCCTCTCTTGATCTTGTGTTGAAATCCAAGTTCTTTCACATGATCTAGTGAAATGACATTCAAACTAGCACTGGTGTCCACCAAAGCATCCTAAAAATGGTAATCCTTAAGAGCACATGGAATTAGAAACCTTCCCTCATCATTGCGCTTCTATAGATTCTTCTCACTCGCTCTAGTTGTTGGGATTTCATTGTCCTTCATGATCTTCTCAACTTTGTCCCGTTGAAAAATGGCATTTTCCAGTTTCTTTTTGACAATATCATTTGTCTTAGCTTCTTCTTCCCATTCTTTGGGAATGTCCAAAAGACCTTTCTTCTTAAGTTCTTTGTAATGCAACTCAAGGATTTTCTTCTTGAAGCGTTAAGGGTATGAGAGTGTGGATTTAAGAACTGGAAGACTCAAAATGGGGAAGTCTTCCTCACTCACCTCTTCTCCTCTAGGCGTGTATCTGGGAATCTTTTCCTTTTGCTTTAATCTTTCATCCCTTGAGACATTTGGTTTCTCTTCTTTCATGAAGTTATCATCCTTCTTAGCTTCCTCAAAAATCTCTTCCTTAGTAGCCTTATCAACAAGCAAAGGCTCTTCTTCTTCTTTCTTAATTTTGACACCTCCTTTAACCAAAGGAGTGTCCTTTTTCTCAAGCTCCTTTCCAATTGGAGCATCTTTCTCTTCAATTTCATGGTCAATTTCGGCATGACCTTCCTTAAAATATGGGTTCCCAACCAAATCCACATCCAAGAAATCAACAATCTCATCAAGAGGATTCAAAAATAAATTCTCAAAATCATCAATAATCTTTTTCTCTTCAACAGTAAAGACAATACCCTCTCATGGTTGAGGAGTGTGGTCGATCTCTTCTAAGAAGGCATTGCAAATATTTTTGCTTGATTCTCCCTTCTCTTTAGCAACTCCTTTTCCCTTATGGTCTGAGATCACTTGTTGGAGTTGAGAATCTATGACCTTGACATGTGAAGCAAGATCTTTATGCTTGATATTCATGTCTCGATAGATACACTCTATCTTAACATTCATTTCTCCAAACTTCTTGTTGAGCTTGGCTTTTATCTCATTTTGTCCTTCCACTAGCTTCTTAAGCATTGCATGATTCTCTTCTTCTTTGGTAGGACTATTTTGTTGTTGAGGCTTTTGGTAGTAGCCTTACTTAGATTTGTATTGGTACCCTTGTTGGTTAGTCTTTGAAGGATAGACTTGATCTTGTGGATTCTCCACATTAGTGCTTCGATAAGATAAGTTGTTGTTGAAAGGCTTGTACCCTTGGTTGAAAGGATTTTGGTAATACCCTCCTTGTATGTAGCTCACTTCCTCTTGATTCTCAACCTCTTGTCCTTCGGTGACCGAAAAGTGAATAATTCTTCTTGTTTGTTGAATTAACCTATCAACTTTATCACTTAACTCCTTGATTTTGTCTTCCTTAGATCGGGTGCTCCTCACCGTTCTATCATAATCATTCCCATCACAATTGTCGCTTTGGGCAAGGTTGTCTATGAGCTTCTCTCCTTGAACGACGGAAAGACTAGCAAAGCTTCCCATGGAGGCGGTGTTCAAAGCCAATCAGTACTTCTCTTGGATACCTCTATGGAAAATTTGAAGAAGGTTGCCCTTTTTGATACCGTGGTGAAGGCAACTCTTTATATATCCATTGAAGCGTTCCCAAGCTTCATACAACGATTCCATTCCTTCTTGCTTAAAGGTGGAGATTTCGTTCCTAATCTTTGTCATCGTTTGGGGCGAGAAGAACTTAGCCAAGAATCTCCTCTTACACTCGTCCCATGTTGTGATAGAAGAGGTCACAACTCTTTTTCCCCATTGAGATTCTTTGTCTCCTTAAGAAAATGGAAACAAAGTTAACTTGATGATGTCCTCCGACACTCCATTGATTTTCACTGTTTCGGTCAACCTTTCAAAGTTGTCCAAGTGCTCAAGGGGGTTTTCCAACACAACTCCAAAGAATCTAGCATTTTGCACCATATTGGTCAAGCTTGACTTGATCCCAAAATTTTTGTTTCGGTTTTGTGGGGGTCTTATACCCATCCTTTCGCCATTAGTAAATGGTTCATCGCCTTCTCCAATCCTATGTTCTTCTCTTGGGAGGTGGAATCGATTGTTTCCTTGGTCTCGTTGACCCACGAAATCCCCTTGATTGAGAGGGAGAATTCGTTCTTGTTGAGGGTTCTCCATAGGTGGAGGATTCTCTTGTTCAACTTCTTGATTCATACCCAACCTTCTTAGATGGGCTTGTCTTTCTCTATCTCTTCTTTTTTTTATTGTTGTCTTTCAATTATTGTTGGGTCAATGTCAAGAAGTCTTGTATTTGGCTCACTTCTTGATCATGTTATCATGTACCTTCATAAATCAAAGAAAATCAACAAAAAAAAGTAAGAAAATTAGATAAAGTAAGCAAAGAGATAAAACCCTAGTCCTTGAATCCTAGAAATCTCTTTGAAGATCCTAGCTAAAGTCTAAATCTCTGGCAACGGCGCCAAAACTTGACGTGGGTCGAGTTTACAACTTATAAACCTAATGCCCTACTTTCAATCCCGCACGAGAACGAGGTCAATTGTAGTATTTTAAGGTCGTCCAAAGATTTAGAGGCTCGACTAGTAGAACCTAGGAAAGAGAATGCACTAAGGGTTTTAGTTTAGGGGGCGATTTAGTAGGGGATCGTCACGGGTCTCCACTAAATCTAATGGTAGTCAAGGCCAAACATGATGAAAACTTACAAGAGAAAGCAATAAGAAAGCTAGCAAGAAAGTAAAGCAAGAAATGAGTAAACTTGGATCTAATCAAATAAAAGGTAGGATCTTGAGACAATGGTTATGGGTTCGGTTTCAATCTAGAGATGTGATGGACTTTGGTAAGGCTTTATTAGAGGATCAAAGTTATTCCTAGACCAAGGATTCCTCTTTTGTTGATCAACCCACTCTCGTGACGGAGATCTATTCACCAATACACATTACAAGGCTCAACTCTCGTTTGTTGCCTATTTAAACATGTATGTAATAGTGATTCTAATGCCAATCTAGCCACCTAGCACCTAAGTAACATCCACTCTCGTGGGCCCAAGTGAAAGACATAGATCTAGGTTTCTCATGCATTTCATCGAACACTTTCTAGGCGTCAATGAGCAAGCATATAACTATGACGAACTAAACTAAATCTAGTAAGAATCTATGTCAAGATCTATCCTAATCATCCATCACAACTCTATATCTAACCCTAGCCTACCATATCTCAAGATCCAAGATGAATTTACTCATTAAAAATCATAGAAATCCAAAGACAAGAAATGGGTCTTTGAGCTCCCATGGTTTTAGAAGAATAGATCTAGAGAAAGAGATGAAGGAGAAAAGATTCAAATCACTCAAGAAAAATAAAGAGTTATTACAATGTTCTTAGATCTCAAAATGAAAGAAAATAGAAGTGTTCTTAAGCATAAATTGTGATATGTTTGTTCTTGGTACATAAGGGGCAATATATTCTAAGAGAAGGAGAGACGAAGCCCAAAAAAGGGTCTTTTTCACGTCAACATTGCATGGCATCGACCCAAGGGAAGCTGGCATCGACCCCTGGGTCGATGCTAGGTCACGTTGGGCATTTGGTTGTCAAGGGAAGCCAGCATCGACCCAATGTTGGCCAGCATCGACCTCTGGGTCGATGCCTTGTTTGATCCCAACTTCTTGCATAGTGTTTAGCACCTTTTATCTTTGGTTTTTAGCTCCATTTGCACCTTAGATTCACCTCTAGAGCCTCCATGAATCCATCTTGAAATTGCACCTACAAATGCAAATAAAATGGTATGCAAATGCAATATGCTCATAAACTAAACTCTAGACTTAAATTAATGTATTCTAAGACTTATATGCAATATTTACAACCTAAATGTGGATGAAACTAAGCTAAAATGCATCAAAATATGCATGAAAATATGTACACGTCAGCAGGCAAGCAACAACGGGGTTGTAAATCAATCAAAGAAGAGTTGGGCATTGGATATTCTCAGGGAAACATTTCATTGAGGACTCGAATTATTGACTAGGGAACATGCTTTAAACCGTCTTGACTCAAACACTAATATAGAACTGATCTACTTCCGTAGTATCAATTCCTTATGTATTAGAAACCTCGAGACTAACTTTCGTTGACCCTCAGATTCTAATCATGTAATCTAAACAAGTTTTATAGGTTCACAATTCACTTAAACATCAACTTCCACTGGCTTAAGATGAATGCTCATTTAGGATTCTTTCAAGCATTTAAACAAACGCTTTTCAGGCGTTAAATAACCTAACATCAGAAACTAAGTGATCAGTTTAATTTCATGCATTACGAACAATCCTAGATGAAGATCCAATTGATTAAATCCCAAATCATACAATTTTATGTCAACAACTCATGAATCCCTATGCGAGAACCCTAAACCCAACAAGAAAACTACTCACTCATGGTAATCAAACAAACACAAATCAGATCAGAGAGAGACAAGATTGTATTGAACAGAAAATAAAGAGTAAGGTTAAGAATTCTTCTCGGATTCGAAGTACGGAAGGTGATTCTTCTCCTTAGGTTACAAATCTCTCTCTTGCTCTCAAAAACTCAGAAAAATAGCATTGTGATACAAGAAACACGAGTTTAGGTTTTAGTTAAGAAATCCGGTTCATGATAAGTTTGGTTTGGTTCTTCGTAAAATCGGTCCGAGAAATGGGACAGGGATCGATCGATCTTGAGACAAGGATCAATCGATCCTTGTCCATATGTTTGGATATTCCAACCGTCAAGAAAACTTCCTTCCATGCTTGAAATCCATCCAAAATGCAATCTTTCCACACATCCAAGCCCGATTCCTGTAAAAATACTAAAGAACACAAATCTGCACCAAAGAGATCCAAATACATACTCAAAAGCATAAATCTCGAGTAAAAACCGTAATAAAAACCATTAAAATACTAACACATCACTCTCCTTTAATGATCGATAGAAGTCTTGGATTCTTCCTCCAAGTTGATCCTATGCATACAGAGATCAGGAGAAATACTTGTGATATCATCCAAAGAATATCACAATGCTTTTTTGAACTTCCTCAACTTCGAGAGAAGTAAGGCAGTCTCAGCATTGTTTAAGTTAACATAGTCAATCACAGGATATGTAGAATTGGGGCCTAAGAAAACATACCTCAATCCAGCAGGCAATGGCTTAAGCTCGAGTTTCAGAGCTTTAAGCTCGCTCCAATCAGATTCGGAACTCGCCACTATAGCAGTAGATGTCGCAGGTGATGTCTCCTTAAGCTTGATGTATGCGACTTTCTTCTCAATAGTAGGTGCCGAGTCCACCAACGCGACAACCTCAGAAGTGCCTTCATTCAGAAACCCATATTCTCTCTCAATTTGAGTCAAAGCAACTCGTAGTGGGTCCTCTGTGTAATTTCTTTAGCAGAGACTTCGATCACATCAGCAAGTGTGTCAACCCAAAACGTGTGTTCATCAATGGTAGGCTTCTTCATGGATTTCTCAATGTTGAACTTCATAGTCAAATTCCCAAGACGCATATCTATCTGACCATTCTGCATGTCAATCATAGCTCTGGCAGTAAATAAATATGGTCTTCCCAAGATAATAGGATCCTTGGGTCCTTCTTCTAGTTCTAGGACTACAAAATCCGTAAACACAAATCCCTCTCCAACTCCAACGGGAATGTTGTCTAGAATATCCATTAGTCTACGAATTGATATATCTGTAAGTATCAATGACATTCTTGTGAGCTTGTAGTTGGTTAGATTGAACCGTTGAGATACTGACAAGGGCATCACACTGACACCTGACCCCAAATCACAAAGACATCGCTCAAACGTAAGCAATACAATCGTGCAAGGTAGCACAAAAGGACCTGGATCCTCGCATTTCTTTGGTGCGATGTTCTGTAGAATCGCGCTACACTATGTAGTAAGCATTGATACACCCTGCTCTAAGGTCATTCTATCTGAGAGAATCTCCTTCATGTACCTCCTAAGAGAAGGTACCATCTTGACTGCCTCTAAGGAAGACAACCGTACATGTAATTCGCCGACGAGATTCTTCAACTTTTCATACTCGCGTTCCTTGATCTTTTGACGAGGTCTTGAAAGATATGGAGGCTTGGGAACATAAGGCGAGGGTGTTACATAGTCATCCTCAACCTCCAATTGCCTCGTTTTATCAGTAGAATCTGGTACGCTCACGCCTAGACAAGGATCGATCGATCCCTGTCCTTCTATTTAGAGGCGTCTAAAAACCATGGATCAATCAATCCTAGTGCATGGATCGATCGATCCTTGTTCTTCGATTTTGGAAAAAATTTTTACTTCTTTTCCACTTCACAACGTGATAGCACTGCAATACTCTTTGGGGTTCTTTTCTGGCTTGCCTAGAATGACTCCTGGAGGGGCTCTGTTGCTAGCAGAAGTATGAGCAACCTGTGTTTCCAGCTATTTCATATGAGTACTCAATGTTTCGAACTTCCCATTGAGATTATTATACATGTTGTCCACTTTCTGATTTATGTCTGCAACGGACTTGGTCTGATTTTCTAGCACTTGCTATAACATTTTCTTCAGCTCATGATCTTGGGAAGATGTGGATGACTTTTCCTGGCTCTGATTCTGATAGCCTGACTGGTAATGATTCCAAAAACCTCCTGAACCATATTGCTGCTTCTGTTGATATCCATTGTTCCCAAAATCGTTTTTCTGACTTTGATTCTTGTTCCGATGTCCAGGATTGAATACACTTTGGTTCTGTTGGTATGGCTTGTTCTGGAATTGGTTCTGATGATTGAAACATCTATTCCCAAAGTTTGCTTGACCTCCAATGTAATTCACGTCTGCATGACTACCATTAAGCTCTTCAGACATGAACGCTTGGTACATTTGTCCCAATTTCTGCTCTTGGAACACGGGTGCATTGTCTTGTTTCCCAACATAGTGTACTCCTTTCTTATCTCTTCTCATCAACTCCTCAAGCTTTGACTGCAAATCATCAATCCTCTTTGCATTTGCTTTTACCCTTCCTCTAACTAGATCAAAATCAGACCTGCGATTAGCTTGGCTATTCGCCATATTGTTCACCAACATGTAAGCTTCTTCCACGGTCTTTGTCATAAAATCTTCATTTGCTCACAGTGTCCATGGCGTTCTGATACTTCTCTTTAATCCCATTGTAGAAAATGTTTAGGAGATTCCAATATGTGAAATCATGGTATGGACAATCATTCGTATACTCCTTAAATCTATCCTAGGTTGCATGAAAACTTTTTGTACCCAATTGTTGAAACCCAACGATCTTGTTTTTGAGAGACATAGACCGACACTTCGTGAAGAAATTTCCCAGGAAATCTGCTTTAGTTTCGGCCCAAGTAGTCAGAGAATGCAGTTCCAAACCATTGTACCATCTCATATCCTTGTCATTCAACGAGAAGATGAATAACTTGTATTTAAGAGCTTCAGCAGGTACCCCATTATGTTGAATGGTATTGCAGATTGCTTTAAACTTATCCAAGTCGTGCATTGGGTTCTCGGATGGCAACCATGAAATTGATTCTGTTGCACCAAGTTGATGAGACCAGTCGTGATCTCAAAGTCTCTACTTTCAATAGGAGGGAACGAATCCCAACCCGATTTGGATAGAAAGCCTCAGGAGTGCCATATTGCGCCAAAGTCACCCTCTGTTGAGGTTGATTTGCGTCTTGTTGCCTCGCAGCTGCAACATTTTGCTGGTTGATCTGCTGAACACCAGCGTTAGCGCCACCTCCAGCAGGTGGATCGATTCCTAGAAGAGCTCCAAGGAAGAGAGGGTTGTCTTGAATCTGTATATTCACCATGTTGTCACCCATAGTGTCTTCGAACTTAGACTCTATAATACTCTCAAGTAGCTTCTCCTTATTCTTTTTCCTCTCTACACGTCCAAGTTCTTGCTCAAATTCAACAAGTTTTGCATTTCCTTGGCTTCTAGAGTGAGGTCTGTTCATGCATCTAAAATTTCAAAAACAAAGAAGAAAAAGAAGATATTAAACAAAGTAAAGTAATTGCCTTAAAGACGCAATGATCCTAAGTTCTAAGACGACCTATTGATCCCCGGCAACAGCGTTAGAAAACATGATAGCTAAGGTTTTCACCCCAGAAAACACTAAAAGCGTACAGATGCGCACGTTGTGGTGGTTCGGGATCGAATCCACAAAGACCAAAGGTTGCACGAAAAACTATCAGATCAAACGCGGGCTAAAGAGAAAAAGAAGAGTTGTAGAGTGATGCAGAAATTCAAAATCAAGAAAGCAAGAAACAAAGAAACACATAGGTTGTAAATGAATTAGAGAAAATGTTGGGTATTGGGATTTATCATGGAAATTATTTCATCAGGTTTGCAAGTTTATTGTAAGGAAAACTTTTAAGAACCATCTTGAACTCAATTCACAAACTTATAGTCAACCTAATTCCGTAGCGCCAACTACCTATGTTTTAAGACCTTAGACACTAACTTCCATTGAGTTTTGAATCCTAAACATGCATTCTAAACAGGATTGATTTGTACACAAATTGTTTACACATCAACTTCCGTTGGTTTAAGACAATTTGCTCACTTATCTTTCTTTCAGGAATTTCATCGAACACTTTCGGTGCGTGAAATATCCTAAGTTCATGAACTAGGTGATTAAGACAATTCAAGCATTAAACATAAAGATAAATGAAGATCAATTGATCATTCCCCGATATAACAACCTAGCAATCACATATTTATCAAATCCCCCACGAGAAACCCTAAACCCAACTATAGAACTACTCACACATGCCAATTAAACAATCACCAACACAAATAAAAAAGAGACATGATTGTTATTAAATAAACGACAATGAAAGAGTTCAAAATTCTTCTCTGATTCGAAGTATAGAAGTGGATATTCTCCCTTAGGTTACAAAGGTTCTCTCTTGCTCAAAAGTTCATAGAAACAAGATAATCCAAAGTAAAACACGATTCTTGGTATTAAACATGTATTTGGTTCTCGAAATCTTGGTTTGATTCTAAAATCCCAAACTTCATCGTGACAAGGATTGATCAATCCTAGGACAGGGATTATCGATCCTTGTCATTCTGCCTAGATGCTTCATTTCTGTCATGACGCTTCCTTTGATGCTTGTAATTCATCCAAAACGTGATCTTTCTGCACAATCAAGCTCATCACCTGTAAAAACACTAAAAAACACAAAACCGCTCCAAAGAGAATTGAATACATATTAAAATACCATATATCTCGAATAAAACCAGAATGAAAACACGAATACATCAAATGGTTGCTTCTTCACCCTTGTCTTTTCCTTGATACTTGTTCTAACTTGTACGTAGACAAAAACAACAAACAAATCACAAATACCAACAAAACAAAGCAGAATCAACTTTTATGATTTTTTGTTTATGAAATAAACCAAAATTGATAAACTAATAACTTAAGAGATCAAATAACAAGAAGCACGTTTTTTGGGTTTTTAGGTTTTAAAAAACTCAAACAAAGCAAGAGAAACAAAATAAACAAGGCTGTTGGGGTCAAAAACTGTCCCGACGAAATCGATGCCTGAAAATGACTACGGAAACGATGTTTTCTCCTTCGGACACAGGAATTGTAAGGATATCTGAAAACCCCGAGATTCTCATCGTTTAGGCTGTCTCTTCCCGACCTGGCTTCGAAGCTTCGAAGATAGTCGGTCATGACTAATCTCCGCATAAAGTTTGTCCGTCCGCAAGCAAATAGAGCATCCAAGCGCTAGGGTTAGCATCGATGGTTCTCGGATAACTCTCACGAGGCCACACGATACGTCCTCTGGAGCGATTCGAAACCACCAAAAGCGTTGGAGAACCACATCACTTCAAAGAAATGTCTAAACGCCGATTGACGCCAAATCTACTAACGAGTCTTGGAACCGATTGATGACTGAACTAGAGGCCGGTCTAGACGTCGATTGGAACCAAGACCGGAGGTCCGTCGTGACGCCAACACCAAGGAATAGCCTTGGCGCCAATTGGCGCTGAGACGCGGATAACGTTCAGCTGTAGTCCGTTGACTAAACCACGTTCTTTCCAATTGACATTTCCTTCGAATCGTCACTTGATCGTCTCTCGTTTCATCTCGATTGG
>OVAN01011699.1:2259-14435 GCA_900406275.1 Anastatica hierochuntica | reverse complement strand
CCCCATAACGATCCTCTCGTGATCGACCTTGTCATAAAAGATCTCGAAGTCACGAGGCTTCTCATCGACACAAGAAGTACCGTCGATATCATCTTCCCTGATACCCTCAACAGGATGAACATCGACTTATCTGAGGTCACAACCGCACTGAAACAACTCACGGGTTTCTCAGGAACAACATCAATGACTCTCGGATCGGTCAAGCTTCCGGTGATGGTCAAGGAGATAACGAAAGTTGTCGATTTTGTGGTTGTCGACCATCTTGCCATCTATAACGTGATCATGGAACACCATGGATAAACTTTATGAAGGCAGTCCCATCGGCCTACCACTTGGGCATTAAATTCCCGACTACCTACGGAATCGCAATAATTTGGGGATGCCAAAAACACTCACGACTCTGCTTCCTAGCCAAGCAAAAGGTAAGAGAAGTCGCAATGACACCCATGGCCAAACCCAAACGAATTAAGACAACTCGGCCGTCAGCCGAAGACACTTTGGAAAAAGATGTGCCAGAATCGTCAACTCATGAAATGGCTCTTTCCGAAGGAAACAAGGAAACTTCTAAGCCCAACATTCCCGACAAAGCAATGCCTTCGATACTAGAGAAAATCATCGACCCAGCTGTAGTCATCGAGACTGAAACGGTCGACGCAACTTTGCCAAACGAGTAATCACTCACAACAACAAACTGAACTACGAGATTGCTTGATCCTTGAAAGAGGTACGTAGGCAGCTCTTCGCAAGAGGAGTTCACCTGTCCCCCTCTCCAAAAACGAGGAGTGGGTGTACGTATACTTGTATACTCCCACACTTTGTACCTGACTCTTTTCCATATGTTTCGGCAATAAATTTTTGCCATTTGTTTTTCATATAACCCAAAAATGGAAATCATACGAGAAAATTTTTTTAATGAATCTTGACTATAAAGAGTTCACCAACACATTCTACCACAAAACAAAAAAACTTTTGGAAAAAGCGAGACGTCGCGAATTTCTGAGAAGCACAATTCTGAACTCGATCTTAAACTTCTAAAAACAGTCGCAAGACTATCAAACCCCTACCGGTAAAAGGACAAGTACTTGTCCCAATTTTGCACCCGTCGATTAGCCCCGACGAACGAACTAATCACTCACCTTAACCTGCTCTTCACGAAGAATGGGTTCTCATACATCCGACTACGATAATAGCGCGCTATAAAAGAAATCAGAAATTTTGGTCAGCACTTCTAGACGACTTAGAAATTGTCTTTGGAAAGATGCTCGGTTCTCGATTGATGCAAGTCATATAAGCCGAGAACTTATGGCAGACTTTAATATCGAGATAGAACCAGGTCGAAATCGAAAACGGGAAAACATAAGCCGGAGTTAATCACTGCACGCCCTAAAACTGAGAGTAAATCTAGGTCTTGCCCTAAACCTAGCACTTTGGTCTCAAACATCTCAAGACATAGTATCTAACCGATACAAGATCTCAAAATTTGTCTCTTCATCTATATTCTTGCTTATAAGAATTCGAAAGACTAAGTCTCTCAAAAACTCGCACCCGAAACAAACAAAGAATATAGTGATCCTTCAAAGAATGGATATGAGACGGCAACTCATAATTTTTGTCCACTTACACAGCACTACTCATACATTATCATATCGAAATAAAAACACTGTTTATTAACAGTAAACCACAAGATGACGGGGTTTCGAAGCCACATACGGCCGACCCCAATAGATAGAAAGTGGCCACACTTGGCCAAAAAACAAACACGACTTAAAAAAGGGAACACACTTCCTCTACATACAAACATCTCTTATTCACAAATCGTATTCAAAGTAACCAGACATGGAAAACCGCCAACGCTAGACGGGTTCGAAGTCTGGTCCATCGCGTCCTCTTCGCTCCGAGCGGTATCCCCAACTTCCTCCGAATCGGGAGCAACGGGAATCGGGGCCCAGTGACCCCGAACCCTCTCTTTGATTGAAGGGATCGAAGACCCAATGTCCTTGCACTTCTTCATGTGGCCAGACATTTTGTCCATCTCGAAGCTGTAGGAGTAGTCGGAATGCTGGGTGGCCACAAAGCACCCACCGAACCTTGACACTCGCGGTACTCTCCAAAGGACTGTTGCGCGTACTAGTACTGGGCGAAGTCCACCGCAAACTGAACTGAACATTCAGCCACAATCGAGGCGACATCACGTTTTCCGCGTCTATACGAGCAACGAACTTGCGAGGCTTGATTCCGCGCCAACTCCTTTTCATGGAGAGAAGCCGCTTCGACCTCCCTTTTCAAGCGGAAGTTCTATACTTCGAGTCTCTCCGCCTTGAACCGAGCCGTCTGCGCCTCCAAGCTACTCGCCCTAAAGGCCTCGTGCATCACGTGGAGACCCTGCAAAAGAGGGATCCTTTAAAAAGTTAAGGGAAAATTCATATAATTAAACGAAATCGTGTCGTACGCTCAAAAACTAACCCCCATGCACAAACGCGAGGCCTCCGCGAATTGCCCTGACCTGACGAATCTTGCATCAGTCGCGAGTTGATGCGACGGAGCATTAAAAGAAGCAAGGAAGGTTTCCAAGTTTGACCCTTCTCCAAAAAGCGGCCGCGAAGGTTGACTCGGACCACTTCTGTTTCCGCCAAGAGATTGTGGTACCACACCCCCTCGGACGACCCCCTCCTGTCCTCGACAACGCCGCCCCCGTTAGCGGACGCGAACTCGTTCCGGGGAGACCTCTCCTTCTCCTTGTCAAGAGACATCTCGTATGGCGTAAAGCCATTTATGGTCGGTTCTAACTCCTCTCCCGTGACCGCGTCGGGTTGAGTCTGATTCTTGTGATACTTAACCACGTTGCAAACTCGTTGCGAGAAAAAATTAGCCCCAACGGAACGGACCACCTTGAAGAAGGTTTTCTAACGACGCATAGATCTTCCAGATGTGGGGGAAGGGGATCAAAAACTGCAAAACAAAAGAACCATCAGATATCGGCAAACGAAAAGAAAACGATCAAAGTATCGAAAACGATACCCGCGGGAACCCATCAATGCCTAAAGGAAGAAACGTATTCATCCTCGACAGTGGCACTATCTAAACGTACGTAGAAATATCGCTTGTTTCAATTGTGGAAAATGGACATAAACAATCAAATCACCGACATATTGTTCATCAGCTTGAGACAATACCGAAGCGGCAGACTCGTGGCCTTCAGAGAAAAAAACGCCAATAGATAGTCGACGTTTAGATCCATCTCTCTTTCATAACTCAAAACTAAGATTCCGATAAGTGATTGGAGAACGACAGGCAAAAGCTGGCTTACCGATAAGTCGTAGTAGTCTAAAAATTGAACTATGATCCCCGGAATGGGAAACCATAGTCGACAAAACAGCAAATGCGCCTTGTAACATGTAAAGAAACCACGAGGTGGAGAATCAGCATGCTCCCCGACCTTCGACATCCGAAACTCTACCTCCTAAAGAACTCGGCAGAAATCTCGGATGAGAGCGAAGAAAGATTCCCGACATCCGCTCGGCCTACTGGCGTCCTTTTTGAAGGTCGGTCTCGGCAGGCACCATGAGTCGGGCGGTGAAGCTTTGACATCACACGTAACACGCCAATACTCCCTAACTTCCATGGGATCGTTCGGGTGCGGCAAGAACTCGATTTTTTGTACAACTTCATCCTCCCGAACTTGTAGGCTTCGGGGTCGAAAAGTGACGGTAAAGCGTTTGCGGGAACTCGAGCGTTCGAAGCCATAACAAAAAAAGAGGAGAGAAAGATTGAAAGGATAAGGAGTTTTTAACTTAAGGAATTTTTTCTTTTGAAAATGAGCAAGTGAAAGATTTGGAAAGTTACTTCTCATATTTATTGAAAGGGAGACTTAGTATTCATCCTCGGACTTTTTTGCCATCGATCTCGTCTAATTTACCTAACGTGCTTTAAAGTTCGCAAGAACATTCCAACGATTCTTGCAAACTGGGGGGCTAACTGTTAGTGTCAAAAAGGGTCACGACGGTATCTATGCCTAAAAAGCACAACGAAAATGTTGTCTCTCTTTCGGGAACGAAAATCATAAGAGGATTATCAATTTCGAGGCTCTCGGCATCTAGTCGATCTCCTCTCAACCAAACGTCGAAACCGCGCGTCTAGCCAACCATAGGCAATCGCTTCACAAAGTTTAGTCACTCGCAAGCAACTAAACGCGAGAATATCGAAATCAACGCACGAGACTTCCATATAACTCCCGAGAGATCTTAATAGGCAAGTTCCAGAGCGATAAGAAGTCACCGTAAACGTCGGATAACCACGTCGCTCCAGAAACACGAACAACACAAACAACAGCAAGTCTAGTCGCCCAATGGAGGACTAGACTCTTGACAAGTATAGTCGCCCATTTCGCGACTAGACTCTCGGAAAGTCTAGTTGCCAAATGGGCGACTAGACCCGTGACAAGTCTAGTCGCCCACGGGCGACTAAGACACGAACAACGTCTAGTCGCCCACGGTTGACTAGACCACGTCCTCTCGATCATCTTCTCCTTCGAATCTCGGTTTGACTATCTCTTTTTTCGTCTCGATTGGAGTTTTCGATAAAGTTTCGCAATAATAACGTAAAAACTTGTTCTTTTCGTAAAAATTTTGTATCGATCGTATAAAACGATAACGGTAAACTCGAACACCGATATTATCTTAACTATACAATCGGTCTTATCATTTCCCGAAACAATCACCGCGTAATGGTACGAAGAACGATTTCTCCGAAAGAAATCGTAAAGTCACTTCGCTGCAAAACGACCCAGGAAGGCTCAGAACGCAATAAAAGTCCACTTACGATTTCAGACGAGAATGAGCCCAACTACGTCAACGATTCACCCGAGTTCCGGGAAAGAAAAATGGAAAACGCGATAAAGTTAAAGTTTTGAGATAAATATGGAAAAATCGTGAAGATAAGGAATATTCTCGAAAAAATGAATATTTTCGCGGAAGGAAATACTCAAATCTAGGGCGGAAAAGGAAACGGGACAAACCTACGAAGGCATATATAAAAGAGTCTAAGAAGAAGAACGAGGACACACAGAAATTTCTTCACAACTCACACTTAGAGCAATTAGGTTTATTTTTCGTTTTTTGTTAGCGAGCTGCGTCTCAACTAGGTTTACAAGTCTTACGCTGTTAGAACTAGGATACTCGCTGACAGCTCTCTCGGTCACGACTTATCACCTGCTGTAACGCCAAACGCAGATTCGGAATAAGATCTCTGTTGGTCAACTCTGATTTTCGACTTCTCTTTTACTTTTGTTTCGTCGTCTGTTTCTTCGTACTTTTGATCTATTGTTGTTTGGTTTAGTAGAAATTTGGAACCTCAAAGAAAGTTAGGGTTTCATGGCTTTTTTCGTTTACGAAAATCGACAATGCGAATTTCGGATCCCACAGATTTCAAGCAATGGGTCAAGTATAGGGTTGAAGGATTTATTTATCCTTAACAACTTCAAGAGGTAGTAAGGAAATGTTAATTATCCTGTAGCAAATATTATATGATTTACATATCTTTGTTATATTATATATTATATATTATATATTTACTTAATTTAAAATACTCTAATTCAAATGTAAGTATCGATTTGCAAAAGAGAAAGAAAATCTAATAATCAATCTTTCAATTAGTATTTTTTTTCAGATATCGTCTACCCAGTGAATCAGTGACTGTATGTCCTCTAATATTTCATGAAACAAAGGTATTATATGTTACAAACGAGAAGTGTCACTCCCACTTACATCTCAGACTTTGAGTATGTCTAAATATACATTTAACAACCAATACTCCATCTGCTCTTCTCAACCCAAAACTCTCCACCAACACGTAACACCCAAATCTCCTCCAATCTCGCTCATTGTTTCCATTCACACCCCTAAAATCTCCTCTAGAAACCCTAATTTTCTCATCTCTCTCCACTCTCACCACCCTCCTCCCTCCTCCCACCCATCCTCCTTCCTCCATCACCCTTCTCATCCTTTCCACCACTGCGAAACTCAGTCCCACCGCAGACCCTAAGCCCGTCCTCCTCCTCCTCCTCCTACCCTCCCTTGGTCCTCGAGAATCTTGAACTGGCCTATACCAATAAATCCCTCCATGTCCTTCTTTCTCCCCCTTAACTGCCTCCAGACCCATCACATAGTTTGACTCTCTCACCACGTTTGCTTCTATTCTCACTACTTCTTCATTTTCATCATTGTTTTCATTGAGATCGTTATTGGTTTCATTCAAGTTATTGTTTTCGCAATGGTAGATCCGTTCCCAGTATTGGGAGAGTGTCATCCTATAGAACATTGATTTCCTCATTTGGTGACTTGCACTGCAATTCTCCTTCACAAACATGAACGGGCAGTACCATTCTCCTACTATCACGCTCCCTGACCGAATTGTTGAAACCGGGAATCCGAATTCTGGGAGACGGGTTCTTAACTCATCATCTAGGCCTAGAGCTTCTCTAGGTCTTCTCGGATGCAAGCTCTTCGAGGTTTGTAGCTCCCACCCTTTCATCTTGAGAAATGAAGGCGGTGTACCGTCTGGTGCCACAGATTTCGCAAAGAACGTCCGCTCGTGATGCCGGTTGATCTTAACCGTCTGATATATGTTTCGTGGATCCAAAGGTTTCGGTTTCTTGTCATGCAAGATATTTGGAAAACAACGTAGTCCTTTTTCTATCTCCGTAGAACACACACACACTTTCCTGTGAGCAGAAACAGAAAAAACTACACTAAATCTTACAGGTTATTATTTTTGCAGTCACCTAAATGCTAAAGACACCAACTCAAATCTGAAATTAAATTTTAGAGATTTGATTTTCTGTCTTACCCTTTGTGTCTGCCGCTAGCGGGAACAACATAATACCGATTTGACGACAATGGTTGATCGAGAGCTGGTATGAAAAGGACCTTCTTAATCGAAGTCTCTCTGTTACCGGAACTGTCGGTGTGAACAACAGATAAGATTTTGTCCTGAGGGAAAGGCAGCTTGTCGATCTTTGTCCTTTTACATAGCCCAAAACAGAACATGTCCTCTGTTTCCGCTTCTTCGTCTGTAATAACCAGAACACCGGAGAAGGGACCCTCCGGTGACTCCTCCGAGAGCGTCTTCTCATATTTTCTGAACTGCGACAATGGCCTCGTCACATACATATTTTTGTTGTTGAAGCTGTCTGAATTCTGAGGTATTATTTAATATCAATATGATGGGTTTCAACAATGTGTAAGAATGTTTAAGTGGGGTCAAATAAGTTAAAAGTTAAATGCGTTAGCGGCATTAATTAAATAATCTATTTTGTAGTGGTCACTTTGTGACAAAAGAAAGGTTATGAGCATATGTGTTATGAAATATTAATGTGATACTTTAGGCAATTTTTAGTTTGATGAGGGGTCGAATTAGAAATTGATTCTCTATAAATAGAGGGTTATGGTCCCCAAGGCAACCCTAACAGAAAATACATAAGTTCTCTGTATCCCATCACAAAAGACCTAAAGTCATTCAGGGTTTGCTTTGGAAGATTCATTCCCTAATTCATTCAGATCCCTAAGCATGATTCATAAGGTACGTTTCCGCTCTAATTCTTATTAATCAGAAACTGATATGGATTATGGTTTATAGACTGAATAAATCTAATAATTGGTATCAGAGCCACCATATTCAGTTTTTGATTTAAAATTTTATCTCATGACTTTCAGATTTTTTTTAAATAAATTCGAAATTATTTTGGTGAAAATTTTGGATTGTTGAATCTGATTTTTTCTCTAAGATTTATGCTTAAATTTTATGTTCTGGGATCTGTAATTTTCGTTTTGCATTAGATCTATAAATTTGCATGTTTAGATCTAGTATTTTGGTTGATTTTTCTAGAGAAAACATGTATGCAATTAGATCTAAAGCTTATGTCAATTCTGATTTAAGGAGTAAACTCATTCAGTTATGATTTTCGAAAATTTTAAAAAAAAACGAAATTTTTGAGTTTCTTTTTTGGATCTAAACTTGCCTCTAGCGGCTGTGTAATTCATCAAATTTTAGGGTTTCTGATGATAGGGTTGAAGAAGAGGGTAATTTAGTAATTATCCATGTGTTGTTTAATGAAACAATGCATTTCATTTAATTACTTTCGTCCAGGGCTTTAGTGGCCCCCTAAGTTTCTTTTCTGAAATCTGTCCAAAATTAACAAAGAAAGGTAGCGGGCCGCAACGACCAATCTGGTTGCCAGCGAATTTTAATTTCATCGATGGCAAGGGTCGAACCCAGGACTGGCACTGTCAGTACCTCTCTTCTCCATCCTTAACCATTCTGCCAATATAGATTCTTGCATAATGAACCTCTAGACATATTCATATATGTCTGAGCAAGAATAAATATAATTCTAAATCAATAAATAAATTTGATTGTACTAGTTTAATATTAAGAGTGGGTAATTAAATCAAGATGTCGGTCCAAAGGAAGACCTCTCTTGAGGATATTTTTCCATGAAAATATTAAATGATGTATGTATATAAATTTATGCGGATACAATTCGGCCCAATGGAAGATTTGTATTTGGCCAAATTTACATATATACGTGTGTGTCTTTTCATGCTAATATTAGATCGGTCCAAAGGAAGGTTTAATATTTGGCTGAAGTACACACACTTGTGATCGTAAATATGTACAATTATATGGATTTAAACATGTGAATGATAAATCGGCCCAAAAGAAGGTTTATTATTTATCATGAATTATTGTCAATGTCTAATCATTACAACAAGAGTACCGCTAGTAGTTAATATTACTGTCCAAAGACTTGATATTAATGTACACTTGGTACCTTGGATGGGATATGTACAATATTGATTTTCTTCGTTTAGTGAGTTATTAATTAGGTTTTGTTCTTTCTTTTCAGCAAATGTTGCTACTCTATCTGCCAACTTAGGATCAATTCCAAAACTTACATGTTCTAACTTTACTGAGTGGAAAAGTAAAGTTAAGATTGTTCTTGGGTGTATGGATCTTGACCTTGCGCTGAGGATCGAACAACCTGCTTCTCTTACGGATACCAACACTGCTGAGTATAAGGCTGTTTATGAGAAGTGGGAGCATTCTAATCGCATTGGTCTGATGATCATTAAGCACACCATTCCAGAAACCTTCAGAGGTGGTGAAGAGATCAATGATCTCAAACAGCTCCTTGCCGAGATGGATTTACGCTTCGCAAAAAGCGATAAGGTGGAAATAAGCATGCTTTTGCATCGCTTTAGTACGATGAGGTATCACGGCAATGGAAACATAAGGGAGTACATTTTGGAAATGTCAAACATTCTTTCAAAGCTCAAGACACATAAGACTGAGCTTCCGGCTGAAGTGCTCATCTTCTTTGTCTTGAACTCTCTTCCTCCTCAGTTCAATCAATTGAAATCTAGTTATAACACACAGAAGGAGCAGTGCTCTCTTAATGAGCTCATTACGTATTGTGTGCAAGAGGAAGATAGAACGAAACAAGAAAGGACTGAAAGTGCTCATTTGACTTACACCTCTAAAGGTCAGGGAAAAAGAAGGAAGCTCGAGCCTCTTAAGAATGATGCTGCTAAAGGTTCCACCCAAAAGAAACAGGATAAGGATGAAAACACATGTTTCTTTTGCAGGAAGGGTGGACACATGAAGAAGGACTGCCAAAAGTATCACGCTCGGCGTGCTAAGAAAGGTATGTTCCTTGCTTTGGTCTGTTCAGAAATTAACTTAGTTGAAGTGCCTAGAAACACTTGGTTGTTAGACTCTGCTGCTACTACTAACATGAGTGTTTCACTTCAGGGTTGCCTGAGCTACCGAAACCTAACTGATGTTGAGAGACGCATTCATGTGGCTAATGGGATTTCGGTGCATGTGGACGCAGTCACGCATTTTAGATTGTTTTTTTAGTATTGGCTATTTTCTGGATTTGAAAGACACTTTGGTTGTACCGTCTTTAAGACGAAATTTGGTTTCCGGTCCTTATTTAGACAGATCCAGTTATTCTTGTCAAATTGGGAATGGAAAAGTTGCTTTGTCTTTAAATTCAGTTCTTATTGGAACCAGTAAACTTTTGGATGATCACAATCTTTATATACTTGACACTTTAAACTTTAATGAGGAAATTTTAAGTGTTGAATCAAGGGGCACTAAACGTAAGTTTGAAAATACAAATTCAAGAACTCTTTGGCACAAACGCCTATGTCACATCTCTAGAAATAGAGTTGAGGGACTTGTGTCAGATGGTATATTGAGTTATGTTGACTTCACCGATTATGATGTCTGTGTAGATTGCATTAAAGGAAAACAGACCAAACATAAGAAATTAGGTGCATATAGAGCTACAGAAGTCCTTGAGTTGATAAATACAGATATTTGTGGGCCATTTCCTACTCCATCTTGGAATGGTCAACAATACTTCATATCATTCATTGACGATAACTCTAGATATCCATACTTATTTCTTATTCATGAAAAATCGGAGTCTCTGGATGTGTTCAAGAAGTTTAAGGCTGAGGTTGAGAACCAACTTGACCGAAGGATAAAGTCTGTCAGATCTGATCGTGGTGGTGAATACTACGGTATATATGATGGTTCAGGTGAACAACGTCCATGACCATTTGCCAGATACCTAGAGGAATGCAGAATTGTGCCTCAGTACACTAGGTTTAGGTCTCCCAGTATGAATGGTGTTTCTGAGAGAAGGAACCATACTCTTAAGGACATGGTGAGGAGTATGATTAGTCATTCTACCTTACCTGAATCACTCTGGGGAGAGGCACTTAAGACTGCGGCTTACATTCTTAATAGGGTATCAACTAAAGCAACTGCTAAAACTACTTATGAGCTTTGGACTGGCAGAAAACATAGTCTAAAGCACCTTCGGATATGGGGATGTCCAGCTGAGGCTAGGCCTAATAAGCCATATGAAAAGAAACTGGACTCAAGAACTATTAGCAGTTACTTTATTGGTTATTCTGAGCGATCTCGAGGCTTTTAGTTCTATGGTCCCACTGTAAAGAATATTTTTGAGACGAGAACAACTATGTTCTTTAAGGATGTTGAGTTTGGGGGGAGAAATAAAGTGAGGGATATCATCTTTGAGGAAGAATCGGTTTCGGTTTCGGTTTCTATACCGATTCATATAGTTGCTTTAGATAAAGCAAATATGGATCCTCAGGTTGATACTAAAGTTATTCCTCAGGTCGATACTGAAATTATCCCTCCAACTCCGGATGTCGATGATATTGATCATTAAGGTCAAACTCAAAATTCTCAAGAACAAGTGCAGCAAGATCAAGTTGCTTTAAGGCGGTCCACTAGAGTAAGAAAAAATGTTATTTCGGATGATTATATAGTATTTTTGATGGAACATGAGGAAAATCAAAATCTTATGGAAGATGATCCTATTTACTTCCGTCAGGCTATGAGTAGTTTCATCTCAGATAAGTAGACTGAAGCAGTGAATGAGGAGTATCAGTCGATGCTATATAATCAGGTTTGAGACATTGTTCAATTGAGAGAAGGAAAGAAACCTATTGGTTGCAAATGGATATTTAAGACGAAGATGGATTCAAATGGTAATGTAGAACGAANCTAAAGGCTATACTCAGAAAGCGGGGATTGACTATAAAGAAACCTTCTCTCCAGTTTCATCGAAGGATTCTTTTAGGACAGTCATTGCCCTTGTTGCACAATATGATTTGGAGCTTCATCAGATAGATGTCAAAACAGCGTTTCTCAATGGAGACATTGATGAAACAATTTATATGGAGCAACCAGAAAACTTTGTCTTAGGTGATGCAAAGAATATGGTCTGCAAATTAAAGAAATCCATCTATGAGCTCAAACAGGCTTCTCGTCAAGGGTACCACAAATTTCATAAGGTTATCATCTCAACGTTATCATCTCCGAGGTAAGTATAANACCCATCAAGTGGTATCAGAGCCAGGTTTGATTCCTTTTCCTGCAGATTTGAGAACAAATCTTTTAAAAGAGGGAGGGGATGATGCAGCACAGCTGGTGCTAGAAGCTGGATTGGAGCTCAGCTCAAGTGACGATGAAATGGAAGATGAAGAGAAGTCAAGTTCAAGTGAGGAACCACTCGAGTTGCCCAAGGGGCCAATGACAAGATCACAAACCCGGAGACTTGAAGAGAGACTTCAGGCTTT